>JANAVB010021800.1:4634727-4932777 GCA_029216955.1 Iris pallida | reverse complement strand
CTTTGCTGAGGCCAAAGTCGATTTCCTATGTGTTTTGGAATTTTGGAATATTTGTGGGAATTTTGGAATATTTGTGGGAATTTTGGAATATTTGTGCTATGATCGGATTATAACGACGGATATTAGGTTACGCTTCAGGATAATTGATGTCTATTTTATATTAATTTGGTTTGGTCTATATGATTCTTGGATAATTGGTGTGCATTAAATTTGTATGTGCATATTGGTCTATGTAATTCTTGGATAATTGGTGTGCATTATATATTTGGTCTATGTGATTGTTGGATAATTGGTGTGCATTATATTTGGTTTGGTTTATGCATATTTTTGCGAACAGGGAAAGTGCTGCAATTTTTTTCAAAAAAATCTCATTTAGCGACGGACTATTGACCGGTTAGCGACGGATATTTCCAGTTTTCGACTACTGTTCGGCGGCATATCCGTCGCTAACTGGAGATTTGAAAATGTTTCCAGGTAGCGACGGATGGTCGACGGAATATCCGTTGGAAACGTTCTGGTGGTATATAGCTCGACGGAATGGCGACGACTCATCCGTCGCCATGGTTCTGGAAATGCCAAGCATTTCCAGAACATGGTCGACGGATAATCCGTCAGTTTTCCGTCGCTACTCCGTCCACTGTTAGCGACGGCGATCGACGGAATAGCGACAGAATGATACACTCTGATACGCTATTACGACGGTTTACCGACGGACCATTACGTCGCTAGTTTCTACACAGTTCAGTATTTAATACTTGAAATGGACGAAAGCCCGTCGAAAATTCGTCGCTAATGCTTCGTATTGTGAAGTCGACAAGCCGTCGCTATTCCGTCCCTTGACGACTGCTTAGCGACGGACCGTTATTAGCGACGAGCTGATTGCCGACGGATTATTTTGGCCAAGATCCGTCAGTGATCGGTCGCTAATACAAATTGCCGACGGACGGGCGACGGATCTGGCCGTCGCTAAATCGACATATTTTGGAAGTGACTTGGCCTCAGGCGGGACACAACATTTGGGATGTTACATTCTCCTCCACCTAAGGCATTGACTCCCTCGTCAACCATGCTCGCTGAGAAATGCCTGGATCTTGACTTCGAACTGATGCAGCATATCAGCACGTTCCCAGCTAGACTCGCCATAAGGCATGCCCTTCCATTAGATGAGGTACTCCACATTCGGGGATACGCCTCGCCGATGAATGGTTCTCTTGTCCAGCACGGCTTCTACCTTCTTGGCGAAACATGTCATCATGGTCACCGTGGGTCACTTCGAAACTCCTCGTTGGAGATCATCCGAGTCTTCATGGTCCGTCTTCAGGTAACTGCATGGAAGATTGGATGAATCTTCAGCTTGACGGAGAGTTCGAGCTTGAAGGCCACCTTGCCTACCTTCTTGAGCACGGGGAAGGGGCCTTCGTACTTTCAAATCAGTCCTTTGTGTACTTTTTAGAACACCTTGAACTGTTACGGTTGTAGCTTCACTAGCACCATGTCCCCCCTTCGCCTCGCGTCAGCTCGCTTCTTCATCTTACTCGCGGCCTTCTCCAAAAATGCTTTGGAAATGTCCGCCTTTACCTTGAAATCTGAAGTAAATAGGTCGGCCATGGGGCTTCTACTCGTGTCACGACCCGCACCCACCGTGAGGGAACGAGTACGTAACAGTACGTAACACCCGCAGTGTCGGCGGTAGAACGCTGTTCTAGGTCATGAACTATAACTAACTAACATGAAATACTCTCCATAAGGAGGCCAACACAGAGGTACAACTCAATCACAATCTAGATATAGAATATGGTACGATGAAATAGAAAAAACTCCTCAACTGAGGCACAACAGAATGAAATAACATAAGTTAACAACTACTAGTCTCAACATCTCAAATTATACAAATCTGAAAATAAGGACAACAACTAAACATGAAAAAGGAAATAATCTAGACTATCTAAACTATGCAATGGGTATCATCCTCAGCAGCTGCCTGAACCCCTCCAGGGGTCCAAGTCGCGAGTGTCATCTAGGCAAGCTCCAAGGTAAGGGGTGCAGGGTTCCTCATCATCCTCTGTAAAATTTTTAACAGGTCCAGTCAGGAGGGAGCGAGCACAAAATATCTTACGCAGTTCATATCAAGTTAGAAAATATAAAGCATGCAATAGAGTAAGATACAGGAAATGAAAGAAGAATGTATATGAAAAACAGCAGAGATTTGATAATAGAAAATATCTATATATGATAAGTAAGAACTGTAAGCAATATATGATTTAGAGTACAATATTGTTATGTAAACGATTTAGGATAATGCAATGGTAACTCCATTGTACGTGAGTGTACAATAGACATATACAATAATTATACAATGTCGTACAATAGGATTTGATTATATAACCAATTCTACTCCCCCTCCCCAATCAATACACAAGGATCCACTCTAGTTATGTTATCTTATACAATATTGTACAATGTTATACAATAGATGTACAATGTTATACAATAGTTGTACAATGTTATACAATAGTTGTACAATGGTAACATCTCAAAAGAAGATCCATATAGTACCAATTCGTGATAACAATCGTTTCAGCATCAAGTATAGTAATCTAGAGCAAGAATGTAAATCCAGACAAGTATGAAACGGTCAGAGAATGTACTCGCCTGGTATCTGAATGTCTGAAGTAAATGTACTGTCCGAGATGAGGTACCTGACTCCTAGTTAGAGCAACACAAGTCAAGATGTTCACAGGAAATGATAATAATCTACAATGCATCTGCATGCTGTCTAGGTCAAACTAGACTAAAGTCAACACTTGGTCAACTCCAGTCAACTATACTAGTCAAGGCTAGGTCAACTAGGTCAAACTTAACCCAAACAAGTCTGATAAGTCTCACTAGGCCTAACCAAGCCTAGTCTAGCAATCACACACAATCACAAGGCTATACAAGCCAAACACAAGCCATCACATTCAATATTATACATAAGAGAAGGAAGCTATCTTGTAAGCTGTGTGTGTGTGTGAACATGGAGGTGTACATGAAAAGAGAAATCAATACTAGGCCATATATCTTTGTACCCACATATATACATATATATACATGTATAGTATATAACTATAGGGAATCTCTATTTATCACATTAACACATTAGCCATATATAATATACATATATATATATAGAGTGGGATAGAGAAGAGCATGTAATTGTGTGAGAGAGAGAGTGGAAAGGTGTACTCAGGAAATGAAGAGCCCATGTGTGTGTGTGTGTGTGTGTGTGTGTGTGATATATGTAAGGATGAGTGTGTGTGTGTAAAATGATATGGTGTAGGTGTTAGGTGCACTGTAATCTGGAAACAGTGTGGTATAAAGGGTGTTAAAGTGTGGAGCATGGCAGTAAAAATCAGTGTGTGGACAGTAAGAGCATGTGTTGTACCATATAGATAAAACAGTGTGTGTGAACCTGGAACAATGAGTGTCACATAGGAATAGGAAATCAGTGAACACAATCTAAATTCTGAAACTGGAATTAAAGCTCAGTTTCAAGAATTATCTAACAGTGCAAGATTAGGGGGGATTTGAGTGAAAGACAACTCAGAAATTTGTATACATAACCATAATCAATTGGAAACAAACCTCAACCCAAAATGAAAACCAAATCATGAATCCCTATCTCAATTATTGAATTAATCAATCTCAATTTTAAGGAAAACTAAATGACAGTTCTATATGAACAGTTCAATTGAGAAAAGCATTCAGTTCTCAGATTTCCAGTCAAATGGAAATCGAAAACAATTTGTAAATGGGAGAAGACAGTTTTAACATAACTTATTATCAGTTGACTATGAATAAACAGTTGAAATAGAAATTCAGCTCATGTATTTAGAATCATGTGACAGTTATATCAACCCATTTGAATTTAGTCACCAACATCTCCAACACAATTATGAGAATCGACACAGGTATTGAGAACTGTGGAATCAAACAGTTAAGGAAGGGAAATCAATTCCAGAAATTAGGAATTGAAACAATGCTTCAATATTCAGTTTGAGACTAGGAACCCAATTCAGGTACTCAAAGGGAAATCAATTCTCAGTGATATTAAATAAAAAAAATCAGTTAAAGGAACGAAATCAATACTTAGATTATAAGGAAAGGAAATCATTGATAGTGAACTTGCAATGAAACTAACAAGGAAAAAGAAGTCAATTCAGTTAAGAATAATGGTATCAATCGAAATACATTCGAATCCCAACTCAACATCTAAATTCCCATTCCATACCATAAAACTCATTCTAATATGTAAATTGAATTAACCCTGAACTAACAATTATGTGGGATTCATTTGACAGCTGAAACATCAATTTAAAAGGATTAAAATAGGATGAACATAAGGAAAACAGGGATTTAAAACATGTATAAGTCCATACATACAACTCAATGTCAAAATTCCTACCCCACATCATGAAGCATAATCTAAATAAAACTTTGAACTAATTAGGAACTAACAACTATGTAGGATTATTTTGGCAGCTGAAAACATCAATCTATAATAGATTAAATAGGGACTAAGTTTAGGAAAAACTGAACATAATGTGTATCAGAATATAGGCAGGTTCAACCCCATTTCGATTCAATACCAACCAAATCATGCAATCCAGTATAAACCCAGTCATGCAACTATTATCCAGACATCATGTCATGTATACACATCATTAATTTATATTATTTATCAATTTAAACTCATTTAAACTCAGAAAATAAGTTTTTTGAACACAGGTATCAGAGTTGTGTAAGAATCCCAAATTCGAATTATAAAATTGATTTAACATCAAATTAATCATTGACATAGCTTTGTGTATATGTGCAAGTGTCCCACGAGTTGTATCGTGTCCAACAAACCCGACACGACCGTGTCTAAAACCCAAACGAACTCAAACAGTGCAACATGACAGCAATCATCGTGCACGTGTTCACGCGTGTCTAGCACACGACACGGAACGAAGTAGGACTCGTGCTCGTGCCCAAGTGTTCGCCAAAGGTAGGGGAACGTGTCCAAGTACTTGCAATGTGTCCACGTGAAGCGTGTCGCACGTACGAGCTGCGTATCAGACGCGATTCCCGTGCGCGCGCGTGTCAGGCTACGACCAGTACGAGTGGGATTTCTCATAATTCGCTCGATCGTTTTGCCTCAAACTTTACGTACATAGTATCAGTGATTGCCCGCACCCACACACCAATTTTTAGGTGTCGTGGTGCCGTGTCGTGTCCTGTGTCGACCCCGAGCAGCAGGACAGTGCACGGTGTCCTCGTACGTGCGTGTGTGTCCAATTTGGATACGAAAAGTGTTAGAAACATGCTCAGTAAGACACAAAATAAATAAACACATATAAACAATATTTCCATTCAAATAGTTTTCAAAAACAACATAAAAATTTCCTCACAAACATTTCATCAAACACTTGTAAACAGGGACTGATACGTGTCCAATAAGGACACGAAATGGACACCACTCGACACCAACCTATGCTAGCAGCTAGAAGACTCCTAGGGCTATGCACTCATGCAAAGAAATCGAAATTTGAATGGGTTTTGAGAGTTTTACCTATAGGTTTCAAAGCTCCTTAAAAAGCTCCAAAAGAGGGGTTTCTCCATGCTAGCTAATCTCTCGAAATTACACCAAACTTGAGAATTCTCTCCATTAACAGCAAGAAGGGATGGATTCGAACCTAGTGCAAAAGATTTGAGCTAAAAAGGACCTAAAATGGGAAAGTTATGGATTTGGGGAAGATAACTATACCTCTTTCTTCAAAAACTTGAAAACTTAATGAAAGAGGCAAGAACAATCAATGAGAGACTTTATAGGGGGCTCTTAGGGTTTATGTGGCTAGCCATAAAGGGATTCTAGGTTAGGGTTTCATGGCATGGGCCTATGGGCTAAGTCACATGAGCAATGGGCTCTCTACCTTAGCCTTAAGTCCAACCTTAAAATCCTTCCTAATTTCTCAAGAGCTAAATTACTCAAGTCAAAACCAAGTCAACTTAAGTTAGATTTGGGTCTCACCATGCTAATCAAGTCACCTTAACTAGGGTCACATCTAGGTTAGTCTCCTATGAAACAACTAGCAAAAGTCAAAATCAACAACCGTCAATCCAACAAATAAATCAATAATTCTAAAAAGTCAAAATGACCCAATTATCCTTAGACTAAAAATGATAATTGAAACACCCTAATCACATGGCTAGGCTTTAGGGCAGACAGTCTCTACTGTTTCACTAGTAGCACATCAAAATTACAAGTCATGACTTAAAACAGTTTTTAAATAGTTTAAAAATGATTAAAAATTACTAAAAATCTTAATATGAAATAAATAATAATTATAATTATTATAATTATAAAATTTCAAAATTACCCTCATCTGGAAAAATGGATGTTACAACTCGAGGACCCCGCACTCAGCGTGTGCGGGGCGAGTCATTGTTGTTCCATCACCAACTCAAATGGGCTGTTGTACGACGACTCACTCCGTTGAAGATTATAGCCGAACTGAGCGACGTCGAGGTGATGCGCCTAATCCCTCTGGTTGGCACTCACAAAGTGCCGCAAGTAATCCTCCAGTAGCGAATTGACCCGCTCGGTCTGTCCGTCTGTCTGTGGGAGGAAGCTAGTCGAGAAGTGCAAGTCTGTCCCAAGGATTTTGACCACTTTCGTCCAGAACTTCCCCATGAAGTAGGGATCTCGATCACTGACAATGTTCACTAGGATGCCCCAGAACTTCATCATGTGGCTGATGAACAATCGCACGGCCTCCTCTGTTGTGCAGTCCGTTGAGGCATCAATGAAGGTTGCGTACTTAGAGAATCGGTCCACCAACATGAGAATAGACTCGAGCGCCTCCACTTTCGGCTGGGTGGAGATGAAGTCCATCGATATGCTCTCCCACGGTCTGTTCGGCACGAAAAGAGGCTCCAGAAGGCCTCCAGGCTTCTGATGGTCTACCTTGTCTTGTTAGCACACAAGACAAGTACGTACATAGTCCATCATATCCTCTCGCATGCAAGGGCAGTAGTATACGGCCTCCAGCAGCACCAAGGTCCGCTTCTGCCCTGAATTGTTTACCATTAAAAATTATTTGATTGATGTTTTTAATTACAAATAGAACAGAGTACAATGTAGGACTTAGACGTAGTCCTAGAAGTACACTTTTGTTTTTATCTGGGCACCGTATCGATGGAGCAAGTGGTAATACGTTGGCTTTGTTGATGATCTGACGACGATCTTAAACTTTTTGAATGTCTAGGTTGCTTTGGATGCCGGAGCGTTGCGAGGAGAAGTGGACGTTAAGTGTCTCTTCTGGCCTCCGTAGGTGGATATAACAGTCTGTCTGTGTATATATCTCTCTCTGTCTATGTGTATGTCATGAAGGAATGATCATTCTATTAATAGATAGTAGGTTGGCTGCTCATGCGTGCATATGTCGGATGCGCCTGGACGTGGGGACGCCACATGGATGATGCTGGCCGGGTGCATGCACGATGCGCCCCGAGTTGTAGTAGAATCTGCTCAAGCTGCTTCGTTGGGCTACGAGGGAGCTGACACGTGGCAGTTGCTGAGATTTGGTTGTTGCTGAGATCTTGGGTGGTTAGCACCCATTCTTTGAATAGAACTGAGTCAAGGGACGCATGGCGTATGCCTGTGGCTCAAATATCTCGATTTTGGAGGAGGGTGATCAGTCGGGGTGTGCCTAGGATTGGGCACATAGAGGCGACTTAGTCCTATGAGTTTTAGGCATCATAGACAAGTCTGGGCGCATGGCTTTTGAGGCGCATGCAGAGCTTTGCATCAAGGTGCGCCTAGGATCAAGCGCAGAGGAGGCAGCTTGGTCTCATGACTTTTAGGAGTCATGATCAAGTCCAGGTGCATGGCTTTTGAGGTGCATGCAGAGCTTTGTCTTCTGTTGTTTGAGATCAAAAGTGAGCTGAGGGGGCGTATGTCCACTGAGCGTATATCATCTTCTGGGTGCATGGCCACGAGGCTCATACGAATGATCGATCGGCCATGCGGCGGTTGTTTACCAACCTAAGTCAAATGATAGTGATGACATCAGTGGCACTTCATTTTCGGCAATGGGTTGCTGATAGGACGGCTCTTGGAATGCGTCGCCACCTTTGTCATTTAGCATTAAATGCTTGATAATAATAAGTTGCATTGGTTAATGCCAATCTGGGCGCATCCATGGGAGCGCATAATATCGACGACACATCTGCCAATGTGTCGCCTCCTCTTTGGCCCGCCTATTGAGTTTTTTGAGGCGTTAATGGTCCTTTGACTTAGCCGAATACGAGGCGACAGATGCATTTTGCTATTAATGCAAATTTATTGCATAGAATTTAGAACGTTGGCCATTTGGCACTCGGGTGTAGGCTTTCCGTGCTTATAAATAGCCGCATGAGGAAAAGCTTTGCTTTCATTCTTCATTTCGATGTAAAGATGAACTTGGCCGGAGCTTCGCCTTGGCGAACTGTCGAACTCGAGCTTTTCCTGAGGGTGAAGATGCATTATCCCAGTCTTCCAGTCGCTCTTGGCTTCTGTGATAGTGTCTGTTTCATCCAAATATCGGGATCGTCGAGTCCCGACACCGGTCGATGGTGCCTGTTGCATCCAAAGATCGAGGCGGCCGTGTTCCATCTTTCGTTATGCTGGCAGAGCCACAGGCTGCTGAGTGTGCCTGTTACTGCCGAAGACCGGGGCATCGTGTCGCGATCTTTATCGAGCTAGGAGAGCTCCTCCTCCTGCTACACAAGGCTGATTGGTGCTGATGCGCCTGCGCCTTAATGACGAGACGATGCGCCTGGATGAGACATTAAAGTGATGTGCCTGACAGATGATGTGCCTGGCTTGGGGCGCATAGCAGTTGCTGCGCCTGGCTGTTAGCTTTAGGATCTTTCTTTTTTGTAGAAGTTCTCCTATGTAAAGCCTTGCCTTAGACATGTAATAGAATTTTATATGAAATAAAAGCCTTCTTTTCAATATCTTTAAACTTGTACTTTTTTTTGCTATGCCAAGTATCTGTGTGAGTTTTCTTACGCATTTGAGTTGGTCGCATGGTTGGGTTGAGCGCATAGGAATTCTGGCCTATAGATGCGCCTGAAATTCTATGCTTCTACAAGACCCCCTTCAAAGTTTTCAAAACTTCCTTGGCAAGTTTTGGAATACTTTTAATAAGAAGCATAGGGAGTAACGACTCGGCGCGCATGCCCTTCGCCTAGGCGCATGGCTCTTCCTGGCATATAGTCGTTCTGTACGTCGGTGTGGGGGATGCTTGTTGCTTAGGCGCATACTGCTAGGGCGCATGATTCTTCTGAAGAGATAATGCCTCGGTCTCAGAAAAGATTAATGATGATCTTCTGAAGATAAGCAGTCGTCAGTTTTATGAGATCCGAAGCGACTGATTGTTGATGTCATGCCTCATCGGTTTACACGTGAGGCCAAGCCTATAAATAGGCGGCTGTGAAGAGAGAGAGTCTTCTACTTTCTGTAAAAAGCTTTCTCCTTCCTCAGAGCTCTTCTCTCCTTCCTCTTCTAGAACTTTTAGTCCTCTCGAGAAATGGCTTCCAAGACTCCCTGCGGAGGTGCTGCTGGCCGAGGAAAGGAACCCTTGGAGGTTGACGTAGAGGACGTCCCCGTCGTTTTGGCAACACATGCCGACGTTCGCCCGGAGGTGTTCGGTGGGTGTTCTCTTGTCTTGGTTTTTGTTGTGGTGGTGTTGGGGTAACCCGAATATAGATGAGCCACCTCATGTTGATGTGTTTAGGCTGACGTGCATAGACTTTTGTCCTGATGATGCGTCGAAGCCCTTTCAGCTGACGCTTATGGACTTAAGTCCTGATGGTGCGCCGAAGCTTTTTCTGCTGACGTGCATGGACATTTGTCCTGATGATGCGCTGAGGCTTCACTTGGTGACGCGCATGGACTTAGGTCGTAATGATGCGCCAAAGCTTCTTATGCTTACGTGCATGGGTTTCGACCCCGATGTTGCGATAGGTTGCTAATGCGCGCTTGATATGTGCTGACTTCTCCCTTTGGTTTTGTTTGCAGGTTCCATGCCGAAGACAGAGGCCTTTGTAAAGGAGTAAACATTGCTTTCTTTTATCAAACGAGAAGTGTACATTAAGGATGAGGTGATTCCCAAAGTTGAAATCAAGGAAGAATCGATGGCCCTCAGGGAAGAGATTACTCCCAAGATCGAAGTTGCCGTTAAGGAGGAGCTGCTGCTAGAGGGTGGTAGCACCGGGAGTTCTGATCCTCCTTCCCCTGCCGGGGATCTTAGTCAGATAGAGCCTTCATATACGAAATGGCTGAGGGAATGGTACATGCCTCAACGCAACTATGATCCCTGGTTGTAAGGATTCGTAGATTGCCTTGCAATCGTCGTTTTTGGGAAATAAAGTCATTGTCTCTATTTTGTCTTAGTATTTCTGAGATCTAAAGAAACCCAAAGATGTAGTTTACTTCTTTTCGATGTCGATGTAATCTTTTACTTTCTGTTTAGCTGAAGAAAATGAAAGAACTTTCTGCTTTGTTCATTTCCTTTAATTTTTGTGGACCCATTATCTATTGCGCACCTTGGTTTCTGGGTGCAGATAATAAGTTACTCACGGAGGAAACCGACACATTCACTCAGAGGTAATATGGATGTGGTGAATATAGGATAATTTTTGTGTAGACTTATCACCCTTGGCATACCTTGGTGTTAGGTACGGATAATAAGTTGAGAGAGAGGACCGACATATTTACTCAGAGGTAAAGTGGACATGGTAAATATGGGCTAAAATGGTAGAGTTTTCCTACTCAGAGGTAATATGGAAATGGTAGGGGTGAACTCTGTGGGGTTTTATAGAACAACTCAGAGGTAATATGGACGTGGATGTTCTATAGTGCAACAATACTGGGATTGTTTGTATAGAATGTTTACTCAGAGGTGATGTGGACGTGGTAAACATTGCCTTAAGCATGATCTTACACGGTGTAGGATCCTCTTAATGAGGTATAGAGAAGCAACTCAGAGGTAATATGGATGTGGTTGTTCTTCTACTGGGATAGAATGCAACGAAACAGCTGGATTCCAGAAGCATATGATTTGTCAGAAGATGGGGTATGAACTTAGTTTGGTCAAGTTCACCAGTCCTTTCTCTGGAGAGAGGCAGTACATTCTCGACGGAGGTCAAAAATAGTACTTTTTTTGGAATTTGTCGTTGATGGACATCATGAACAAGTCCCCATTATCTTAGGCAAGACGATAAGCACCGTTTGAGCATGCCGTCTCTATGATGAAGGGTCCTTCCCATTTGGGTTTGAACTCTCTCAGTGTTTTGTGAGTCATCACCATCGGTCTTCTGACTGCCAGAACCAGGTCGCCCACTCGAAAAGTCCTCTGTTAGACTCTTTTGTTGAAGGCCTGTGATATGCGGGCTTGATAAAATTCGATACGCTGTTGAGCCAAGAGGCATTTTTCGTCCAGCACTTCCAACTCTTGCAGACGGCGACGTTGATTGTCTTATTCCGTCAATTGATTTGTGATCGCCACCCGTAGGGAGGGTATTTGAATCTCCAGAGGTAGCACTGCTTTGCTCCTGTAAACCAAGAAGAATAGAGTGTTGCCCCGGGGTCCGTACCGTTGTACGATAGGCCCAAAGGCATTTGCCGAGCTTATCGTCCAAGTCGTGCTTGTTGGATGACATGACTTTTTTGAGTAGCTTAACGATGGTCTTATTAAAAGCTTCAGCCAATCCGTTCGCTGCCGGATTGTATGCGGTTGATGCCATGTTCTGAATATGGTTCTTGTCGCAGAACCTACTGAACGCATGTCCGATGAATTATGGGTCGTTGTCATAGATAATCCTTCGAGGTAACCTGAAATGGTAGATGACGTGATGCTTGATGAAGCTGATCACTTTTGAGCCTTTCACCTCTGTGAGAGGTACTGTTTCTGCCCATTTAGAAAAATGGTCGGTAATTGCCAGGATAAAGAGGTATCCCTTTGACGAAGAAGGAGTGATAGGCTCCACTATATCCATGCCCCAGGCTTCAAATGGCCAAGAGGCGACCGTCGAGTGTAAAGGCTCTGACGGTCTATGGATGAAGTCGGCGTAAAGCTGAGAAGCACGACACTTCTTTACATACATGACAGCATCGGCCATCATGGTGGGCCAATAATATCCCATACGTCGAAGTCGGTCCTGTAGCTTAGGACCTGGTTGATGAGCTTCGTACGTTCCGTCATGAGCTTCTCGAAGAGCTTCGACGGCTTCTTCGTTAAATAGACATCGGAGGAGAAGTCCATCGTAGGAGCACCGGTACAGCATTTTAGAGGCTGTATTGTAATAGAACCGGAGGAAGCACCTTCTAACTAAGACTGTCTCCTTCGGGTCAACCGAAAGGATTCCATAGACAGCAAAGTCGATGAATGGGAACCTCCAGTCTCTAACGTTGATGTCAGGGTCTGCGGCCATGGCATGAGTTGTCCGCATACATAGATTATTTCTGGGACAAGCCAAGTCCCGGCCCATCACCGTAATGAAGTGTTGAGTCCCGACGGGTGCATCCAATGAGGCTGCAAGGCCGGCCAGAGCATCAGCTTTCAAGTTTTACAGCCGAGGCACATGATCTATGAAGAATTCTACAAAGGTTGAGATGATGTCCAATGCTGCTTTGTGATAGGGGATGAGGTCTTCATGGCGAACCTCATATTGTCCCCGAACTTGCTTGATGATGAGCTTTGAGTCACCGTAAGATTCAAAATAGTCCACCCCTAGCTATTTTGCTAACTGAAGTTCCATGATGAGGGCGTTGTACTTCGCAACATTGTTGGAGCACGGTTTCGAAAGAGAATAGGGGCGCTGCATGACCAGTTTATCGGAAGAGATTAAGACCACCCCTACTCCTGCAATAATTTGGCCTTTGGGCATGTTCTGGAAGCACCGTCGAAGAACATCCACCAGACTAGGCTTTCTTCGGTAATATTTGCTTCTTGCACCTCATCGAGAATACCCTCGTAGAGCCTGGATGATTCTGAAATTAGGTACATGGCTAGGAAGTCGGCCAATGCTTGGCCCTTGACAGCCTTTTGTGGTACGAATATTATGTCATATGGTGTCAATAATATCGCCCACGTAGCCAATCGAGAGTTTAGTGCTCCAGGTTTTGTCATGAGAATTCTGAGTGGATTGACTCAGGACACTACTAAAATACAACAAATTGGCGACGGAGGATTAGCGACGGATCGTATCCATCGGCCATAGCGACGGCCTCGCGACTACCTTGTGACTAGCTACCGTCAGAAAGCAATAAAATTTTTTTTATTTTTTTGCGTCAAAATCAGTCGCACGTCCGTCGCTAATTTGATGAAACTTTAGCGACGAATTCGTGTCCGTCGCTAATATGTCGCATATTGTGGCGGCAAAATCTGAAATAAATGGCGCGCTAAATTAGCGTCTATGTGGCGACGGACGTTCCGTCGGTAATCTAGTGGGTATTTAGCGGCTACCTACCGAAGGATATATCTGTCGGTATTCCGTCGCTAAATACTGTAACCTAACTTAAACTGAACCGACGGGAGGGGAGGAGAATTTTTCATTCTCCCCAAAAAACTCTCTCTCTTCCCCCCCTCTCTCTCTCTCCGGCGAGCTAGTGGGTACCCCATTTTCCGACGAAGCTCTCTCCGACGAGATATCGCTCTCTCAGGTATGCTCTCTCCCTCTCCCTCTCTCTCTCTCTCTCTGTTTAGGGTTTCGGGTTGGTGGGGGGTGGGTCGGCTGTCGCTCGGGCCGACGGGGTGGAGGGGAGGGAGTAGGGGCGGGAGAGGGGGGGGAGGTTTTTGAGGGCGGGGGGCAGGGTAGGGTTTAGGGTTTCGGGGCAGGGGTAGGGTTTCGGGTGGGGGGTGGGCCGGCTGTCGCGGGGGCCGGCGGTGATGGAGGGAGTATATATATATATATATAGCCCTCTCTAACTGTAGGTATGTCTCATTACCTACATTAGCTCCCAACCTCACACACACACACCATGATATGAACAGTAGCCAATTGGCTACTGCTCTGCTACAGGCCAAATTGGCCAAAATAAAAATCTCTCAAGAGCACTCATACAAATATAAACCCAGTGGCCAACACATTCTAGGCAAACACACACACACCATGATATAAACAGCGGCCAATTGGCTACTGCTCTGCTACAGGGCAAATTGGCCAAAACCAAAAGCTCTCAAGAGCACTCATACTAATATAAACCCAGTGGCCAACACATTCTAGGCAAACCCAAGCCATGGCCAAGTGCTGCTAGTGCAACTTCTGCTGCTACTACTAAGCAACCTATGCTGCAATACAAATGTAGCCTGCTACTAGAGGGCCAAACCTCCCTCGCTGCAGTGCTTGTATTGCCTACAACACCCTTTCTGGTCCTAATAGGACCTGACCAAGAGGCCCTGCCACGAGGTTAGCAAGGTGCTACCTGCCTACTGTAGGTCAACCACACTTACTTGCCACTGGGTGGCTCAATAGGGGTGAATCCCCTGTCCCCAATTCCTGTAGTGGTGGCCAAGCCACCTGCAGTACACCCAAGGCTCAAGGACCATCCCTCTCACTCGAACACAGGCCATTGGCCAAGTCCTGGTTACCCTTAAATAAATGCAACAGCCTAAAGGCCCTTACCTAAACCTTATCTGCAGTAGGGAGTACCTCCTTTCAATTGGACATTGGGTTTCCTCTAAACACACTAAGACACTCCTCTAACCTACAGATACAGGGACGCTCACTGACACTTGACAGTAAGCCCACTATCCCCAATACTAACTCAGAACAGTTAACTCACCTAAACATTGATACATTCACTATGGTTCACACATTTTTTACCCTCACTGACCAGTCACAGGAAACGAAGTTTCCTGAACACTCAAAGATACTAACTGACACTCTAACACAACTCTCATACAACTGATCACTAACTCTGATACTTGGATTACTGACCTCTCTAACTCATGTATCCTAATTGCTAATAAAATATTAACTCATAATACACCCTCACTTTACTGATCCAAAGACACCAACACAAGACACACATACAACTGAACACTCAAAACAGTACCCATGTCCTCACTGATTGTCGGACTGACACTAACTAATATCCCTTCTCTTCATGACAGTAGCCCCATTCTCTCTTCATTTCTCTATTTTCGAATAGCTCACCCAAATACAAAGGGACTCACTCATAAAATGCTCACATTCTTAACACACACACTCTCATCCTCTGAACATTTACCTTACTAATTGATACCTTATACTTAGACACACACAAATCCAATGCATTGATACATACTCATGTATCCTAACTGATTTCACTGATACAGTGACTTACCTGACTGATGTATTCCTATGGCCAAGTGACTAAGGCCAATGCCAAGGCCATGTGCCAAGGCACTCCCTACATGCCCTGCACTCCTTACTTCCTGGCCCAATTTGCCACTGCTGTGGCCAATATGCGAATGTAGTAGCTTGCATTGCCTGCACTAGCCTGAAGCCAACCCCGAGCCACTTGCATTTGCCTGCAATCAAGGCCTAAGGCCTAAGCCAAACATTTCCCATCTCCCTACTCAGTTCTGATCTCAGAACTAAACCCTCTCTGAATACTGACTTGGCCACACTCTAAGACACACTCTCACAACTTAATGTCACTTAGACACTAACCCATAGACCCTCACTGGTTCATTGATGCACATTTACTTTAACACCTACAAACACACTAAGCCTTTAGTTAGCTTACTTATGTTACAATTATATTATTTGTGAATATCGATCTTACCAGATGGCACCCATGACCCGAGGAGCGACACGTCGTTTGAGGGAAACACTAAATGCTGAGGTGGCTCTTCCTACCGTTAAGGAGGAAGTGGCACTGGTAGCTAGTGAGATCGGAAGTTATATTCATCCAGCACCGGGAGCTAGTGAGATCGGGAGTTCTATTCATGCAGCACTTGCAAGGGACTACATCTCTCCAAACGCCGTTGATCCCACTTATTCGAGGTGGTAGCGTGATCGTATCACTGAGCGTTTGTGTGAGCTGCGTGGTTCTCATTAGCTAGGACTCACTTATTTGTATTGGACTATTTGTATTGGGTTGTTTTTGTATTAGACTATTTGTATTGGACTACATATATGAATTAGTACTGTGTCAATCTCTGGATTGTGTTGGACTATGACATGGTGATCAGGACATAGTCCCTGCAGCCATTCGACTGGCAAGGCAGAAACTATGTAGCCGTAGATAAAGTTGACTGTCCTCCGACCCTCATCCCTCGGCAATAATGATACGACAACCTATCACTATATCTTATATAGTAGTAGATGTTTTAGTATTACATTATGTGAGTTCATCTTAATTCTGTTACATTCTTCAGATACTAGATACTAGATTCGATAAAAACGTATACTACACTATATGTACAGAACATAGATGATTCACACTAATGTATGCTAGAATAAATTTTGGGTTATGTTCTGAGCCATCCGTTCTCACACTTAAAACACATATAAATTAGAACTGTGTGTCAATCTTTATTTTTTTATTTTTGGCGAACCCAGGGATTGGATTCTGTATTTTGTATATTGGATTCTGTATTTTGACTCCAGCTCCAGCTCCATTTGCATTAATCTACGGTACGACATGGTGATTAGGACATAGTCCCTGCAGCCATTCGACTGGTGAGCCAGAAACTATGTAGCCGTAGATAAAGTTGACTGTCCTCCGACCCTCATCCCTCGACAACGTTGATACGACAACCTATCACTATATCTTATATAGTAGTAGATGATGTTTTAGTATTACATTATGTGAGTTCATCTTGATTCTGTTGTATTCTTCAGATACTAAATACTAGTTCGATAAAAATGTATACTACACCATATATACAGAACATAGATGATTCACACTAATGTATGCTAGAGTGAATTATGGTTTGTGTTCTGAGCCATCCGTTCTCACACTTAAAACATATATGAATTAGAACTGTGTGTCAATCTTTGTTTTTGTATTTTCGGTGAACCCAAGGATTGGATTCTGTATTTTGTATTTTGGATTCTGTATTTTGGCTCCAGCTCCAGCTCCATTTGCATTAATCTACGGTACGACATGGTGATCAGGACATAGTCCCTGCAGCTATTCGACTGGAGAGGCAGAAACTATGTAGCCATAGATAAAGTTGACTGTCCTTCGACCCTCATCCCTCGGCAATAATGATACGACAACCTATCACAATATCTGATATAGTAGTAGATGATGTTTTAGTATTACATTATGTGAGTTCATCTTGATTCTTTTATATCCTTCTGATACTAGATTCGATAAAAACATATACTACACCATATGTACATAACATAGATGATTCACACTAATGTATGCTAGAATGAATTATGAAAGATTTTCAGTTACATCCGGTTATTGGTGAGTACATGATTACATAGTAATTCTGTTAGTTTGTGATACAGATTTTTACTCTCTTATACTACCAACGTCATAACTTTTCCAGTGCTGCTCCCTCTAATGATGATGAACGCAAAAATCAAAGACCCCATCTCCTTTCTCACTCTTCACAGTTCTCATAACAGGAAGGTTCAGTGCTTTCTAGTTCTCTTCCATCCATGCTCTTATTTGACTCTCTCAGCCACATATGATATCCAGCTCAAGTGTAGAGTCGGGGGAGAAGAAGTGGGCAGGAAGAGGAGGGGAAACCAGTACAGCCGACGGCATGACCTGGAGGAAGTACAGAGGTTTTGCTGGAGGTGTTGGCAATTTTTCTAGGATGGTGTTGAGGAGAAAGTGTAGAGTCGACCAGATTGAGCCTTCGTATTTGTATTGGGTTGTTTATGTTTGGATATTTTGCTGTGTATGTTGGGATAGTGTGTTGGATATTATGTTGGATATTTTGTTGGTCATTATGTTGGATATTTTTTGTGTATGTTGTGATATATTGGATGTTTTGAGATATTGTGTTGGCAATATGGATATTTGTTGGATATATTAGATGTCGGATATGTTATATTTGTTTATGGTGGATGCTGAATATGTTATATTACGGGGAATAGTCTCTTTCCTATAATTTTTTTTCAAAAATATTTCAGTTAGCGACGGATTGCCGACGGACTGTTGCAGTTATCGACGGATTACCGATGGGTTACCGACTGACTTTTACAGGTAGCGACGGTTTCCTGACGGATAGTCCGTCGGCCTGTTTCTGGAAAAATTTTGCGACGGAATGGCGACGTACGTTCCGTCGCTCATCTTCTAAAAGTATGAAAGACTTCCAGAAGGGTGGCGACGTATTATCCGTCGCTCTTCCGCCGCTAATCCGTCGAGGTTAGCGACGCTTTGAGCGACGGATATTGTATATCAGAAACCCTCGGATACACGGTTAGCGACAAATTGTTCATCGCTAATTTTATGAATATATTAAAAATTTAAACTGTCGTAGTTGACGGGAAGCCGTCGGTTAGCCGTCGCTAAAAGTTTTTATTTTGCCAACGGAAATCTGTCGCTAATTAGTCGTAGAGCGACGGACTAGCGACGAGCTAGTTTTAGCGACGAGGTTGTTCCCGACGGATTTTTTTAGCCCGTATCCGTCGGAAATCCGTCGGTAATGGAAATTACCGACGGATTTCCGACGGATAGGGCCGTCGCTAAAATCTTATATTTTAGTATTGGAAGATGACATAGATTGTTTATCCCGAGACATAGTGGCGAGTCTTCTGGATAGCGAACACCATGGTCAGACACTTTTTCTACGGGATTGTACCGGTGTTCGGCCCCAACCATAGTCCTGCTGAGGTAGTAGATGGCCTGCTCATGACATGCTTCTTTGTTCTGGGCTAACAAAGCACCAAGGGAATGGTCCATTGCACGGACATAAAGCACGAAAGGTTTTCCTGTGATGGGTGCCACCAGGAATGGAGGACTTGTCAGATAAGCTTTGATATCGTCGAAAGCTTTCTGACGTTCTTCCGTCTTGACGTAAGATACTTCCTTCTTCATAAGTTTGGTGAAGGGTTGACATTTTCCAGAAAGGTTCGCTATAAACCCCCGGATGTAGGCGAGTCGTCCTTGTAGGCCTCAAAGTTCTCTGAGGTTCTTCGGAGGGTCCAGGTCAAGGATGGCTTTAGTCTTCTCGGGGTCGACATGAATGCCTTTCGCAGTGATGACGAAGCCCAGGAACTTTTCACTAGAAACCCCAATGAAGGATTTAGCGGGGTTCATTTTAAGCTGATGCGCCCGCATAAGGTCGAAGACTGTCTTCAGGTCTTGTAGGTGATCGGCCCTAAGACGGCTCTTGACAGCGATATCGTCAATATAGCACTCGACTGTCTTGCGAAGGTGGTGGCGGAAGATGGTGCTCATAGCTCGTTGGTATGTGGTACCTGCATTCTTCAAGCCAAAGGGCATTGCTGTGTAGCAGTAAACCCCCTTTGGAGTTCTGAATGATGTGTGCTTCTCCTCGTCTGGGAACATCTTAATCTGATTGTAGCCTGAGTAGCCATCCATGAAGGACATACGCTCGAAGCCACATGTGTTGTCGATCATTACGTCGGTGATCGGGAGTGGGAAATCATCTTTTGGGCATATAGAGTTGAGGTTCCGAAAATTGATGCAGACTCGGATCTTTTCGTTCTTCTTGGTGATGGGGATAATGTTGTCTACCCAGTCAGGGTGTTGTTCTTCACGAATGAACCTGCTATCCAAGAGCTAGTCGATCTCTTTGTCAATGACGTCTATGATGTTATGACGGAAGTGCCATTTTTGCTGCTTAACGGGCTTAGCATCAGGTAAGATGTTAAGCTTGTGCATTACGACTTATGGGTAGAGTCCCGGCATGTCTTCGTAGCTCCAAGCAAAGACGTCAGTATATTCTTTGACCAGGCGGATCAAGGATTCTCAGTCCTCCCCTACCAAGCTCTTGCTGATGAAGATGGGTTTGGATGAAGATCCATCCCCAAGGTCGATCTGCTCGACTTCGTATTCGATAGGGGGTTCTCGTAATTCAAAGCAAGACTCCCATTGTGTGCCTAGGCGTTGAGCCCAGGGTTCTTCTTCGAAGAACTCTCCTGTTTGGTTATCGCCTTTATCTTCAGAAAAATGTACGGACGTCATGTTGGCTGATAGTACCTTCCTGAAGACTGAGCCGATGCTGGTGTCGGAGTCCCAAGTTGAAGTTTCAGATGAGTGAGAAAGTATGACATCCTCTGCTTTAAATTTTTTTGAAATTATTGGAGGCGTGATGTAGCCTACCCCCCATCGGGTACGGTAATAGTAGTCTTGCGGCTTCCCTTTTGGCACTCGAAGTCGTAAGGGATGGCGTCGACCTTTGCCATAGTTCAGACCTTGGCCGCTCTTCAGGTTGTAACCCATCGTTTAGATGAGATACTTGGCTCGATCATTGTACCTATAGATTTGTATTCTGTCAGTGTTCAGTTTTGGCTCCGTCGGTAGGAGGTCTTGGTGACGCTCGACTTTGCCAAAGATAATGGGCTTCTCGTCCTTGTTCCGAGGTGGAACTATGTAACAGACTCCTTGGTACAGGACGACTCAATTTTTATGACTCGTAGTCATTATTTGTGTTTGTAATGACTATAGAGCATTATCTAGAGTGTATATGGTCTTCTAATGTAGAAGACTAGAATAAGTGAAAGACACTCTCTTATTGATAAAATACGGAATCTTGTCCCGAGTGATTACATCATTGAGGGATGGAGCATCGACATTAGCCGATATGTACTCTCCAAGTTCTTCATCGGTAAGAACTGGAGCAGCCTTTGGAGGTTCAGAAGAGTTTTTTGGAAGCTTGCCCCGTGCTGGCTCCTGGGACTGTGCTGAGAAGGACGTCGAGGTCTTCTCTTGTGGCCTGGCGGGTGCCGACAACTGAGGAGGTCTGCCTTTGAGCCTCACCTTAAGGGGAGCCTCAGTTGGTATGTCGGGAGCTGGAGCCTTTCCCCGTAGCATGGCTACGAGAGGAGCCGCCATTTGAGGGGGCTTGTCTTTGAGGCGTATCTTCAATGGAGCTTCATTGGATATTCTGTCCGGAGAAACTGGCGCCTTCCCGCGGAGTTTGACTGCCATAGGGGCCGATGTTTGAGGCGGCCACCCTTTGAGTCATACTTTCAGGGGAGCATTGATTATTATATCCGCCTCTGAGTCAGCTTCGACCTCGGCTCCTGCCTCGTCATCAGCGTCATTGGCTTCATCTCCGAGAAGAATTGATTTGTATAGATCAGGTCGGTGAAGAAGGCTTCAATCCCTCTGAAGGGATCGACATCAGCAAACTCTGTTTGGATGTTGCCGCTGGTGGACACGTATTTCATACATTGATGGAGAGTGGATGTCACCACCATGTATTCATGTATCCACGATCGTCCCAACAGAATATTGTAGTTGACGTCTGCATCCATAACATAGAAAGTTACCTCGGTCTGGAGATCGCCGATGTGACACTTCAAGCGAATCTTCCCCAGTGGCTCACTCTTACTGGCATTGAAGCCACTGATGGTAGTGTAAGACGCTATCAGGCGATGCATCGGGATCCCCAACGTCTGAAGTAGAGTTCGGAGGATGATGTTGAGAGAGGACCCAGGGTCGATCTGTATTCGATCCACCTTGATGGCACCGACATACCCTATGTTATACAGGGGTCTATTGTGCCTGTTGTTCTTGAACAACATATCCTATTGAGTGAATTTGATGTTGGGGATGATCTCTCCTACATTATGGCAGTACGGATATGCTGTAGGATCGTCATCAGGCTGTTTGACCTGACTGATGAAAGACTCGGCATCTTTCAGGGCTTCGCAGAGAGCCTCCTGAGTATTTTTAGATAGGCGGAGGAGCTCGAATAGGGAAAGCCGTGCTGGAGTACTGGCCAGTTGTGCCAGTATGTCAAAGTTGTGGGGCTTGGCTAACCCCGAGGCATTATCTTTTCAAAAATGCCTGTCGAAGCAGGCCTCCTTCTGCTTTTGTTTATCAGCTAAAGGAGTTTAGGATGAACCTTCTCCTTGGACAGCTGTGGTGATGATAGGAGGCGTCACTTCAGACCGAGACTCCTCTGGCTGGACATTCTACTGTGAACGCGTTTGTACGGGCAGTGCTTCCTCAAGGGAGGAAGTCACTATTCGGTAAGACTTGGTATTCTTACCTTTGCTTTTGGAGGTAGAGGGTACCCCCGATTGAGTCAACTCTGGAACGAGATCCGGGTGAACCCACATGATCTCTCCTTTGGATGTTGTGAGTGGTGTCAGCCCATCCATATTGTTGCGGGTTAGTGGAAGGTTGACTTCTTCTATTGTCGTCTTTGGGATGGGGACGACGCCATCTTGAGCTGTGGTAGGCGGTAAGGTGCCGAACTGGAGCGACACCATGTTGGCCGAGACTGTCTTCTCCTCGTAATCGATTGAGATGACATTCGCATTGATCTTACGTTGTATGTAGTCTTTCAGGATGTAGCAGTCTTTAGTTGGATGCCCAACAAACCGATGGTAGTGACAATACCTCGGGTCGCCGACTCTGCCCACTTCATCAGGACGCTTGGGATCAGGCAACTTGATTTTGTCACCCTGCTTCAATATCTCGAAGAGTTGTAAGGTATCTTAATCGTTGAAGGAGTAGACCAGCTTCGGCCTTGGTGCAGGAGGAGGCCTCAACGCAGGACCTTGCATGCTGTTAGATGCATTGACAATTAATATATGCTTCCCTTTCGCTTTGCGGCTGTTACTGCTGATCGCAGGCCGTTTTCCATTATCGTCAAAGGTGGGAAAGTTAACCCTTAGAAGCAAGCGTTATGCGCCTTCTTCTCAGCATCTTCGGCTTCAACGGTCAACGAACTCCAATCAGATGGGGGAGTGGAGTTGAGCCAGAGCTTGATCACGGGAATCATGTTCATGCTGCCGGAGTCAATGAGTGCATGTTCCGGCATGCCTGGAGGCAACCTTAGGCATGCTTGTCAGAAACGCTCGATGAATTCTCGAACAGTCTCCTTCTCAGTCTGCCGTACTTCCATTAGAGACGACATGGTCATGTCTCTCCCTCCGTCGTAGAACCGATCGAGGAAGAGGCGTGTCAAATCATCGAAGGATGATATGGAGTTGTCAGGGAGACTATAGTACCAGTCATAGGCAACTCCCTTCAGAGCCCGACAAACAGGCTCGTGAGTAGGGCGTCTTCCTTTGGGAGATGTCCCGTTTGAGACTGGAAGTAGTTCAAGTACCAACGAGGAGAATTCTTTCCGTCGTATGGCGTCAGTGTATGTGGTTTATACTTGGGAGGATAAATCACCTTGTTCCACTCAAGAGGGTAGGGTTAAGGAAGCCCCAACTTCTGACGTTCTTCCTGCCTGTTTCGGGCCTCAAAGCATTTACGCAGGTCTCTGATCATCTCGTCCAAGTCTTCTGTCGAGCTGGGAGCAGTTGAAGGCGGTACGACTTAAAGCTGTATATTGGAAGGAGCTGACGCTCGTGGTGCGGTATGATGTTCTGCGCCTGAAGATACCCATTGAGGGGGTGTACTTGATTCTCCATTGGCCCCTGGATCGGGACTGGCGGAGATAGGTACCCTTGCCAGAGTGGTCCGAATGTCGAACACTGCCTGGGTCAGGATCTGCAAAGAGGCAGAGAGGGTTTTGAGACTCCCCTCAAGAGTATCTATGCGCTGTACGACGTCTAGTGCTGGAGCATCTGATTCTCATTCGTCGCCACCGCTTGCCATGTAGGCTGTCATAACACGGGTGGAAGTGGATGGATCGGTCGAGGCTTCGCTTTCGAACTCGCTTTCCCGTAGAGGGGTTTCTTCTTCTGAAGCCTCGTGTTGTCTACCCCCAACTATGTTACAGTCGGTTTGTGGGAGCGCTTCCTTTCTTCGAGGGAATGGTTGTCAGAGGCTTGACTACCCCCAGCTGTTGCTTCCGCCAGGTCCTTGCTCCTTGCTCGGGTGCGTTCGTACACCCCTGGTGACGGGACCAATATTTTGTTCTTCCTCAGCTGAATCTTGGATGCAGAGGCTGAGGAGTTGGTGGTCGTCTTTCTCACGGATGAGTAAGAATTAGAGACAACATGATAGAAAGAGATATTGGGCTCCGCTTCGTCTTCAATTGGCACTTTCTTTCCGAGGCGATGTCGGATAGGTACCGTAGATTGCAGTCGCTGAAACACGGACTGCCTTTGTGGTGGAGCCGCTATTTTGCAACAATAGCAGTTGATGGTGACCATAGCACAGGTGTGCCCTACGAGGGGCACATTGTGCATGTTTGTCAGCTCTCCTGATCTACGTTAGTGACTGATTATATTATGCAAATCGTGATGGGAGAGTTTTATTTTAACACCCCTATCAGGTGCATGGCAAGGCCAAGCACCGGGGTGGTCATGTGAATGTTGTACCCCCTGATCTGGTTCACGCGCATGAGATACGCCCAGATCATTAGTGGAGGGACAGCATTTATGGCAACTTGAGTCCACTTCATGCGCATCACCCAAGTGGGTGCATGGACTCAACATCACAGTTGCCCAGCCAGACTTGGTTCGAAACACAGTAGATGCCCCCAGGCGGGACAGTACTTTAAAAGTCGACCCATTTCTGGTACATATGTGCCTGAGTCGACTCTGTACAGCTTACCATCAGCGGCGCGCATGATTTTGAACGCATGCTTTTGGTTTACTGTTGGTGTAGCACATTCATGGCGCATAGCCTATGCTGCCTTGGATTTCTTTGTATTAGCCTGAGAAGGCACATAGTACTCAGAATCTAATTGTGCCACGCCATGGCAGTGAGTGAGTCTGTTGAAGACAGACGTTCTCTTCTGCGCACCAGAGCTCATACACGGGAGATTGGGTGCACCTCTGCTCCGTTGGCGCATCTTTTTCGGCTGGAAAGAAGACGATTGGGGAATGCAGTCAACACTTCGTTTCCCAGACAAATGCGCGGCACTAGTGGGCGCATCCTTGTTACTGAGAACGTCAGCAGGAAGGGCCTTCTGCGGTGGCGCATCCCCTTTAGTGATGGTGTTAGGCACATCGACCTTGCGCACCCAGACTTGGCGGGTCTTCTTCGGCTTTGGTAGCTGCTTCGAAGGACTCGCCCTGCCTTAAGAGATGAACTCCTTATACGCCTATTGATTAAGGTACAACACAAGTATTTTGTGGGAAGCGCCGAGTTTGATGTCGTCAGATTGTGACATAGCTTTCTCATTAGAGGAGAAAGAGTTCCCCAGCCGAGTCGCCAGCTTGTTTGCCATTAAAAATTCTTTGATTGATGTATTTTATTACAAACAGAATAGAGTACAATGTAGGACTTAGACGTAGTCCTAGGAGTACACTTTTGTTTTTATTTGGACACTATATCGATGGAGCGAGTGGTAATACATTGACTCCGTTGACGATCTGACGACGATCTTGAACTTTCTAAAAGTTTGGGTTGCTCTGGATGCCGGAGCATTTCGAGGAGAAGTGGACATTAAGTGTCTCTTCTGGCCTTTGTACGTGGATATAACAGTCTATCTGTATATATATCTCTCTCTGTCTGTGTCTGTGTCTGTGTCATGAAGGAATGATCCTTCTATTTATAGATGGTAGGCTGGCTGTTCATGCGCGCATATGTCTGATGCTCCTGGACGTGGGGACGCCATATGACTGATGCTGGCCGGGGTGCATGGACGATGCACCCCGAGTTGTAGTAGAATCTGCTCGAACTGCTTCGTTGGGCTGCTGGGGAGCTGACATGTAGCAG
Source organism: Iris pallida (assembly GCA_029216955.1). Lineage (NCBI taxonomy): Eukaryota > Viridiplantae > Streptophyta > Magnoliopsida > Asparagales > Iridaceae > Iris > Iris pallida. The sequence goes on along the minus strand of JANAVB010021800.1, from coordinate 4,906,988 downwards.
TTGCTGAGATTTGGTTGTTGTTGAGATCTTGGGTGGTTAGCACCCATTCTTTGAATAGAACTGAGTCAAGGGACGCATGGCGTATGCATGTGGCTCAAAGATCTCGGTTTTGGAGGAGAGTGATCTGTCGGGGTGCGCCTAGGATTGGGCGCATGGAGGCAACTTAGTCCTATGAGTTTTAGGCATACTAGACAAGTCTGGGCGCATGGCTTTTGAGGCGCATGCAGAGCTTCGCATCAGGGCGCGCCTAGGATCAGGTGCAGTGGAGGCGACTTGGTCTCATGACTTTTAGAAGTCATGATCAAGTCCAGGCGCATGGCTTTTGAGGCGCATGCAGAGCTTTGTCTTCTGTTGTTTGAGATCAGAAGTGAGCTGAGGGGGCGTATGTCCACTGAGGCGCACGGCCACGAGGCGCATACGAATGATCGATCGGCCATACGACGGTTGTTTACCGACCCAAGGTAAAATGATAGTGTTGACATCAGCGGTACTTCATTTTCTGCAAAGGGCTGCTGATTGGACCGCTCTTAGAATACGTCGCCGCCTTTGTCATTCAGCATTAAATACTTTGATGATGACAAGTTGTATTGGTTAGTGCCAATCTGGGTACATCTATAGGGAGCACATAATATCGACGACGTATCTGCCAATGTGTCGCATCCTCTTTGGCCCGCTTGTTAAATTTTTTGAGGCATTAATGGTTGCTTTGACTTAGCCAAATACGAGGTGACGGATGCATTTTGTTATTAATGCAAATTCATTGTATAGAATTTAGAACGTTGGCCATTTGGTACTCGGGTGTAGGCTGTCCGTGCTTATAAATAGCCACATGGAGGAAAACTTTGCTTTTATTCTTTATTTTGATCTAAAGATGAACTTGGCCGGAGCTCCGCCTTAGCGAACTGCCAAACTTGAGCTCTTTTCGAGGGTAAAGTTGCGTTGCACCAGTCTTCCCGTCGCTCTTGGCTACTTTGATAGCGTCTGTTGCATCCAAATATCGGGATCGTCGAGTCCCGACGTAGGCCGATGGTGCCTGTTGCATCCAAAGATCGGGGCGGCCGCACTCCGTCTTTCGTTATGCTAGCAGAGCCACAGGCTGCCGAGTGTGCCTGTTGCTTCCGAAGACCGGAGCATCGTGCCGCAATCTTTGTCAAGCTAGGAAAGCTCCTCCTCCTACACAAGGGATGATTGGTGCTGATGCGCCTGCACCTTAATGACGAGACGATGCGCCTGGATGAGACATTAGAGTGATGCGCCTGTCGGATGATGCGTCTCGCATATAGCAGTTGCTGCGCCTGGCTGTTAGCTTTAGGATCTTTCTTTTTTGTAGAAGTTCTCCTTTGTAAAGCCTTGCCTTAGACATGTAATAGACTTTCATATAAAATAAAAGCCTTCTTTTTAATGTCTTTAAATTTGTACTTTTATTTGTTGTGCCAAGTATCTGTTTGAGTTTCCTGGCGTATTTGAGTTGGACGCATGGTTGGGTTGAGCGCATAGGAATTCTGGCCTATAGAAGCGTCTGAAATTCCATGCTTCTACACGGATGTCCAGCCCACTTCGTATCATGACACTCCTTGAGAAGTTGTCTCCGCAAGCCACTCCACTTAGGTACGGCCACTCTGTCGTCCTTTGTGTAGAGAAGTCAGTCTTTCAGCCATAACCTTCTCGTTTTGCCCTCCTTAACAAGCTTTACTGTGGCCTGTGTTAGCGGGTCCTCCATGATACCCACTCGAACACGGTCCAGAATGTCCTCCTTGAGCAAGCACGCCTCGTACAACAGTCACCATGCATGGAGAGCTCTCCTCCATGATCCCGACGACTCCCAGATGCGGTATTGGGACCGCCTTTGCCGAAGTAAGGAAGTCAATTCCGAGGATCATGTTGAAATCGTCCAGTGGTGTGGCCGTGAGACTGGTGACACCCGTCCAGTCTCTCACTTGGATCTTCACACCTTTGGCCACCCCCTATACAGGGTGCGCCTCAGAGTTGACCGCCTTTATCGTGCGAGTCTTTTTCATGCACCAGAATCAAGCGTCGGACCTCCGCGTCCAAGATAAAGTTGTGGGTTGCTCATGTGTCGACCATCGCCCTTGCGTTGTGGCCGTTGATCTTCACGTCCAAGTACATCAGCTCTCAATTCGGGGCCTTGGACACGATCGTCTTGCTCTTTAAAGTGTTCAATAGGTGCAGGACCCCCATGTGAGCCCCCTTCTTAGGCTCCTCGTTCGCGGCCTCCTCGCCTTGGATTGCGTTCACCCTTTTGCCTTTGTTCGAGCAGTCACGTGCGAAGTGATTCCCTCCGCACAGGAAGCACTCAATCTTTTGCTCCGTCGAAGGCTTTGCGTGCTGCTTGTCCTTCTGCGAGCCTCCTTTTCCATTGTTCTTCTTCTCTCCCCCACCATTGAACTTGGTGGTGGTCTTTTTCTTGGGCTTTGGGGCATCACTCCGTCGATACTCCATCAGCTTTTCGGCCGCCACGACGGCAGTATTCAGATCTGACACATGTTGCCTTTGTAACTCTTGTGCCACCCATGGTTGTAGACCCTCCAGGAAGTGGAACAGACGATCTTTTTCGCCCACAGTGTAAATGGTAAGCATCAGGCGAGTAAAATATGCCACATACGCCTTGACAGACCCGGTGTGTTTGAGTTGTCGCAAACTCCATCTCGTGACATACTCCACGTTTTTCGGGTAGAATTGAGACTTGATCTCCTTCTTGAGATCCTCCCAAGTCTCGATCGAGCAGAACCCCTTTTCTATCTCGATGCACCCGCATCGCTAACACAACATAGCATCATCAAAAAATACAAGGATGCTATTTTTACCTTGTCGGTCTCATCCTCGATGTGAACCACCTTCAGGTATCGCTCGATATTCCAGAGGAAGTTATCTACCTCCTTCGTTTCTTGCATGCCAGTGAAGGATTTTGGTTCAGGATACTTCACCCTCTGTGTCAACTCCCTCCTCGGAGTCGGACCACCAACAATGGCTCTCTCGAAGACCTCTGCCTTGGTTTGTAGGTCTTCGTGTAGTGCGACAATCTTCGCCTTAGTGGCCTTTCGTTCCTCCTCAAACTCGGTCTGCATCTCGCGGAGATTCTCTCAGAACTTCGACATAGCCTTAACGACGTCCGCCTCCAAACCCTAGGCAAATTCCTCGTGAGCCGTCTGGTTTTGCTCTACTTGAAATTCGACGCCCGTCACGCCTTTCTCCAGCATCTCTATCCGTTCAGCCAACTCGACAAGAGCCCGTTCCATCGACGGTTCTTTGCTCTTGTCCATCCTTGAGGTCTTCACCTTCTCCTTAGGCGATGTGGGTTGCTCGTTGATGATTGCTTCGGTCGAAGACATGGGGGCGATCGAACCTTTGCTCTGATACCACTTGTCACGGACTTAGTATTTTTACTAGCACTTCGTTCCGTGCGACGCACTATCTTCATTCTCGAAGAATCGTACAAGCCTTCCTAACATGACTTAGCTAAATCGCTAATAAAAATAAGAAGAGTGGAGCAAAGTGGGATTCTTAAGATATTGTATTAAGATAAATTTAACACAATATTGCTAGCCACGGGATGCTTCAATAGTGGAGCAAAGTGGAATTTAGCTAAAGCAAGCTCCAGCCGGCTACGGGATGCTATACACTCAAAACACAATTACTAGTTGTAGATTGTATCATTATTATTTGCAGATATTACTGCTTCACTGATTCTTCATTATTATTTAGAAAGATAAATTATGTAACTGCTCCTTGCATCTTTAATTATTTTATTAAAATACTGGAATGGATATATATGTTCTTGCTCCCCTTCTAATTGGAGACCAACATTTTTAGGTGACTGTGATGACGAAGTGAAAATGCCACGTTCTAAAGTTAGTTAAAATGCTGTAAGGAAGAGAATGAAGCAATAAAATTGGAGTTCCTCCATGAAGGAAGTTGCACTTGCCTAGACCTCTCTCTCCCTCTCTCTGGTAGGTAAGGAAGTAAATGAGGAAGAAGAAGATGATAAATGAAGAGAGAGAATGAAGAGGGCTAATAAATACAAATGGTGGTGGTAGGTAGGGGGTTCATCCAAGGGTTCATCATGAACCCAAGCAAAACCAAGCCAGGCCGAACCAACCCAAGGATAAACCAAGCCAAGCCAAGAGGGAATTAAGCAAGGAAAATCATCCAATACAAGAATAAATACGTACACATATTCCAAAAATATGCAATACGAACCACAGGCATTACACGGAGGCCCTACCCCTGTGGGCGCATACAGCAACTACTCCATTGGGGGTGCATCCCCGCAGGCAGCTGGCGCTCGTGCTTGTGTCACCGCCTGCTGCTGCCACCTCTCCACCTCCTCCTCCTCCCACCTCATCCCTCCTCCCTCTCTTCCCTGTTCTAACTTTTCTATCTTCTTCGCAGTCTGTTGCGAGAGGTACCAGCGTCGAGCCCGGAGCCTCTTTCGGCCTCGCTGCTTCCCAGCCTCGTCTGGTCCTCCCCTAGCCTGGATCGCTCTTAGCGGCCGTATTGTGCCCCTCCATGGCGCGTCAGGCCCCTTAAGCGCCCCCTCAGTAATTTCTCCCCCTCCCCCTCTGGTCATTCTCTTCCTGACGACCTCATCGCTCTCATCTCCCGCTTGGAGCTGGCCCTTCGGCCGACAGTAGCTCCGCTCTCCCCCTCCTCCGCACAGCCCGCTCCCTGCATGGCCCAGGGCCCCCATCCTTCGTCGGGTTCTCCGATGCCTTCCTTCACCGACAAGCTTCGTCCAGACAGGGCATCCAAGCAGGGAATCCTGTTCCCTGACGTCCCCCTTCCCGATATTGACTATTCGCTGGCATCTCTCGTACCTACTGTACCCTTCACTGACCAGGAACTGACCTCCCTGGCCACCTCCTTTCCCTACTCCTTCGTTCTCAAATTCTCCTCAAGCTGCCCTAAACTCTCTCGGGTTCAGGAGGTTATTGCCAGTTGGCGGCTCTCTACGGAATACAGGGTGGCACCCCTTGGCTATAGGTATATCCTCCTCCACCCCTCCTCCGATCTTGACCACAGGACCGAGTGGTCCAAAGGCAGCCGTAGGGTTGACTCCCACCAGATGAAAGATTATCAAGTGGTCAGCGAGCTTTAATACTAAGGAAGACATAACGACGGTTGCTTCTTGGGTGACCCTACCCAACCTTCCCCTTATTTATTTCGTACCAACGGCTCTTAGGCGTATAGCCAACTCATTTGGGACATATGTGGCTACCGCAGCAGAAACCATCAACCTAACCAAAGCTCACTACGCCAAGATATATGTGGAACACGACCTTACCTCCGAGCCCCCCAATCACATCCTCATTGAACTAGGCAACCAGACTCACACCCATTAAATTGTCTACGATAATCACATGATTTTCTGCTCACACTGCCATTTGTGCGGTCACCTCTCAAAGCATTGTTTCCCTCTTCATCCAGAGCTCAAGATAAAACCTGCGCAGAAAGAATCATGCCCCAATGGAAGTAGGTCTCAACCGATTACTCAATCCCCCTGCTTCCACTACCGAACTCCTACACCAAATTTTACTCCAGAAGTCAAACCAGGAAAAGGTGCCTCCTCGGACAGAGCGGTGGTCCCCTACCATCCACCAATACTACCCCTTTCCAACCAGTTTAACGCCCTCGTCTCGGAAGCGACCGACCCCTCCCAGGAGATCGCTTTTCTTGAAGACTCTTTTGTGGCCCCCGGGTCGGACTCTGAGGAAATCAGCGACCCCCCCGGAGGCCGTAAAGGAGACCCTCCAAGAACTTCGACATGCCACAGACCACCCTGCCGCCGTTCATCGCTCCCACGGAGTCGCCGTCGAAGATGTCCTTGCTATTCTAGGGCCAGAGCAGGCCCTTAGAGGACTACAGGTCCTCATCGCAGGATTCTCCCTCCAACTGGAAGGAGACCAAATTGGCAACACCGACGACACCCTTCTCATCCCTCCTGAGGAACCCGTCCTGGATTCCGTAGGAGAATTGGTCGAACCCTCCGAAGACACCCTCCTCATCCCTTTCGAGGATTCCATCCTCAGCACATCCACCTCGAAGGCGGGAGAGGCTATCACCACAACCCGAAAATTAGAAAAAAAGGAGCCGCAGAGTCCTCGACCACGCGCACCAGGTCCACAGATAAGCGGACTAACCAACCCCCCAGCTCCATTAACGCTGAACATCCTCTCCAGAAATGTCTGTGGCCTGGCGAACAAACATACAAAGAGGAGAATAACCAGCCTTAAGAAGACTCACAAGATTGACATCTTGATCATCCTTGAACATAAAATCCCCTACAAGAAACTCAAATCCATTCAACTGCAGTTTGGCTTTTCTACAGCTATTGCCCGTAGATACGACATTTGGATCCTCTGCTCGAAGGACGTCAAGATTGGAGTCATTCAGGACTCCAGGCAGGCCCTCTCTTGATGGATGAAACACCCTTTGATCCCCAAGTGCGCTATTCTGTCGGCGGTTCATGGCAGCTGTGACATCGCTGATCGTAAACATCTCTGGAACGACCTCCTAGACATCCACCTTCACCACATTAACCTCCCTTGGCTTTGCATTGGGGACTTTAATACTATCACATGCAGAGAAGAGAAGATAGGCGGTCGTCCTCCCCCACATTCGGCTATGCAAGATTTTAACAACTTCATCTTTAACTCCCACTTCTCTCCCCTTCCGTTCACCGACAATGCCTTCACCTGGTGCAACATGCAGGAAGGCGACCGTCGGTAATACTCCCGCTTTGACATGGCCCTCACGAACGCCCACTGGAACGGAATGTGGACTACCTCTAAGCTTTCTCTCCTCAATGCCATAGAATCCGACCACGCTGCCACTTCCCGCTCCCAGAATAAGTATTTTATACGTGTACTTCTTGAATGTATTTATTCAATATTTATCATGCATTTGTTCTGTATTTAAATTCTTCAATTTTGTGCTTATTAATTTTCCTGTATTTTATTTTTTGCTTTTTCTTGGCTCTTGGTTCATTTCGGTTCATGATAAACCAACTTGGTGTGGTTTGGTTCAACATGGAAAGGAATGGATGGCTTGGATTTGGTGGAAAGAATGAATGGTGGAGATCCACTTGACCTTGATATAAAACTTCTTCTTTCATTCCCTCTCTTCATTCATTCACATTTACTCCTCCACCAACCCTAACCCACTTGTGAGAGGCAAGTACATCTTGCACACCATGAGAGATTTCATGCATCTCTACTTATTTTTAGTCCATGTTGTTCATCTTCTCTTCCTCTACAAGTTTAGGTCTTGAAGTTCTTGATTTTCATGGATGGTTGGGTGTAGATCTAAGTTTTGAGTTTTGGTTTTCATATGAATTTTAGGGTTTTGATCTATCAAACATTGTTGTTTTCAAAAATAAGTGATTCCATATTGTAGAGAATTTAATTCTACTAAAGTTTGGCTTTTGAAAAGTTAGATTTCGATTTATTTTGTGGAAGTTATGGCCAAAAGTATTTTTGTTCATTTCTATATTCATCTGCAGCATGGGGCACATGTCGCAGTAGCCGCATATGGTGTCGCGAATGAGCCGTATGGGGCACATATCGCAGTAGCCACATATGGTATCGTGAATGAGCCGCATGGGGCACATGTCGCAGTAGCCGCATATGGTGTCGCGAATGAGCCGCATGGGGCACATATCGCAGTTGAGCCGCATAGATGTCGCGAATGAGCCGTATGGGGCACATGTCGCAGTTGAGCCGCATAGATGTCACGGTTGGGCCGCATAGGCCGCATGTCGCAGTAGGCCGCATATGGTGTCGCGGTTGGGCCGCATGAGGCCGCATGTCGCAGTTGAGCCACATAGATGTCGCAGTTGAGCTGCATAGATGTCGCAGTTGAGCCGCATAGATATCGCGGTTGGGCCGCATAGGCCGCATGTCGTAGTTGAGCCGCATATGGTGTCGCGGTTGGGCCGCATAGGTCGCATGTCGCAGTTGAGCCGCATATGGTGTCGCAGTTGGGCCGCATATGCCGCATGAGCCGCATGTCACAATTGGTTCGCATGCATGTCGCAGAATAGGCCGCATATGCCTATTTTAGTTGTTTTTGACTGTTATATGTCCTATTTTGACTGAATTGTGGCTAGAATTTCTTCCAACTCCCAACATGAAAGTTGTAGATCTTTTTCTTGGCTTCAAGTATATGTTACCAACTATTTTATACTAGTTATAGACTCGACCATGCTTAATACTAATTTGACTTTTATGCCTTATCACGAATTGACCTCGACTGTTACTTTGACTAATAATTGATCATGCGTTCCTAGCTGGAACTAAGAGACTGGCTAGTCATCTTATTAAATTGAATAAATGAGACACGTTCATATTAATTATGAACTATTGAAATCGACTGGCTAATCCCGAATATTGGCATACAGGCACATGCAGCCTTCAATTTATTTGTTATTTATTTATTTTACCAAAAAAAGCATGTATACTTATGGTCAAGGCATATTATTCTGTGGTTAGTTTTGATTGTTGCATTACGCTATGTAAGACCTACAACCTAACCGCACGGGCATCGTTGTAGAGTTGTACATATCGTACCCCGTACGAAAGTACTCATTTGAATGACCATGACCCACGGCATGGGACTTCATTCAACGTAGAGACTATTAAGTTAAATAAAATAATGATTGCATGGAGAGAATGGATTTTCGAGTTCTTACATGGCAGCCCTCTTGGGACTAGTAGTGCCCGACAGGCCGGTTGGTCCCCACAGATACTGCAAATCTACCACACGGGCAGGGAGCGGTATCTGGTTATATTATCTATGGTATATTGTATATTGATGACGGGCGTCCCGTTGGGACTCATCTATTTCATGATTGGTGCAATTAATTGACTGGGTAAACTAGCCTTGCTTGCACATAGTAAGAGCTGAGAAATCCTTTATTGCATAATTCCAGGATAACTTGGAACTCACAGTAGCAAGTCGTAGTAGTTGTATGGCCGTTTAAATTGATTTGTTTGTGTGTTGTACCTGCTCTGTTACCTAACTAAGATGATCAGAATGTTAGGGCATGATGGGCTAACTTCTGTCCTTGTTTGGTTGGGAGGTTGGTTCGAAGTGTCGTGATGTTATGTGAATCCCAGTGGCAAGCAGAGATCTACTTATCATATTCTCTTATTACTGGTTTTAATTCCTCATATCGTGCTTCCTTGCGGTACTTGCTATTAGAGGTCTAACCTCTCTGGTTTTGCATGGCCAGATTTAGAGCCGGTTCCCGAGGACTCAGCTTACTTCCACCTCCAAGATGGTCAATACTAGAGGGATGATCGCAGGAGGACTCGAGTGGGTTCCTTACTCCACCACTCGTTTTGTTTTTACTTTATACTTTGCCGCACTACAACAAAAAGACCTATTAATGACGCTCGACAAGGAATTTTAATGACGGCTGATATATAAGCGTTATTAAGTTGAAAAATACCTTTTTTCTATGACGGTTTGGGCTAATTCTGGACTTTTTATAACGTTTATAAAAAAAAGCGTTATTAATAGTTTAGAGCGGTGGCAAACTTGTAATATTTGTTAAGTTCATTTTTTGACAAAATCCCGCGCATGATAACAAAATTTTTTCTCTCCCTCTGGTTCTGGTCTTCTCCTTCTCCGATCCTTTCTTCTCCCTCCTCTCCCCGAAATCCAAAATCCTATAGATTCAAAATCCTAACTCTAGTTTAGCAACACCCTTCTCTCCTCCTCTTCTTCTCCTTCCTTTCCTCCAACTCCAAAACCCTAACCCTAGATACAAAACCCTAAACCTAGTTAGAAAGGGAGGAGGAGATGGGGAGGGAGCTGGCGGCGCGGGTCGGCTTCGGATCGGGTTTAGTGGGATCCGCCAAGCAGTTATCTTCTTGGCTTTCGCTGGTCGTCGATTCCCCTTCTTCTCCCTCCTTCCCCCACTCCGATCCACAAATGAGCTTAAAACTCTAACCCTAACCCCACCCCATCCCTCTCCCGAAAAAGAAAAAAAAATGGAGACATCACCGATCGACGCATCCACCTCCCTCCCTTTCGCGAAATGGAGATCGGACTTCTCCCGCCGCTTCCAGCACTTCCTCGACCGGTCGACCATCCACCCCGTGGGGAGGTGGCTGGGGACCCTCGCTATCGTGTCCCTCTGCGCTCTCAGGGTCTACTTGATCCAGGGGTTCTATGTTGTCTCCTACGGATTGGGGATCTACTTGCTCAACCTCTTGATCGGCTTCCTCTCGCCGGTCGTGGATCCGGAGTTTGAGGGACTGGACGGAGCCTCGCTGCTGACGAGGGGGTCCGACGAGTTCAAGCCCTTCATGCGCCGCCTTTCCGAGTTCAAGTTCTGGTAATTACTTACTACCCTTTTTTTTGAGCTATATCGGTTGAAATCTGAAGATTTCTAGCAGAGAAGCCCTGGTATTGGGTTCCGTGTCTGTGCCTTGTAAATGCGCTAGGACACTATGTGTAGTGCGGTATCGAATTTGGACACTAGTCGTGTCAGTATCCTGGCGATAAAGAGAAAGGATATTGGTTTTGGTACTGCAGGTATAGGTTTTGGTATTGGTTAAGCTGCATGGAGAGAGGTTCTGTGGGTTAGCCATTGAAGTCGATGTTCAAAATTTTGGAGGTGAAGAAGATGTTATGATCCATTGGTTGCATCTTCTGTTGTTCATGGCCGATCCATCGACCATAAGAACATGTAACATACACTTACCACCCCCCCTCTGCTGCAAAATTCTCATTTTCTTTCCTATATATATCAGCAATCCATGAGCTTGTGACTTTGGGAAAATTTCGAGATAGATATGCTGCAAAACTCGTTTAAGCATTGTATGCTGCAAAACTCGGTTAAGCATTGTAGGAATATCGAGCCAACAATCTTAATAGATCCTCCATTAAATTGAATGAGTGTATAGCTCCCCTTAGGCGATGATGACAACTAAACAAAGAAAGTGTACTTTCCTCTTTATCCCTTCTTGATTCTTTTAAGGTTGGTGGCAAGTAAAACTATTTTAGTAGAAAGTGATGAGTTCCCATTCATTTGCAACTTGCTATGGAGCTGGTGCCATTAATCTTGTACTTTTTGCTAATTGTAGAGAAAATTAACATTGTATTATAAGATGTCTAAATTCATACTTTAGACTACTATTTTTTCTTGTCTTGTATTCTCATTTATCCTTCAATTTCTTCTCTGTTTCTCTTCCTCGGCCAATGGCGAGGCACACAATGCAGCCATTACTTGTCAGGGGAATTAGAATTAAGGAGAGGAGAGGAGAGGAGAGGAAAAAAAGGAAAAGAAAAAAGGAAAAGAAGAAGAACAAGAATTTTTTTTGGCAATGATGATTTGGCTGCTCCTTCAGATGGTGAGGCAGCTCAATTGCAGCCATTTGTTGGAAGAAGGGATGATGAGAGTGGGGGTCCACCTCCAATTGTGAGTGAGTAATCATGGACTGAAGCTGAATCTGCGCCTCTTCTCGCTAATTTATGTACCTCTTGGAGCTACTTATGTTATCATTTTTTCTGCTTATGTTACCATTTTCAGGCCAACGAACTGAAGAGAGAAGATCTTAAAGGTTCAAAGGTAATTTCTTTACTATTTTTTCAGTTATAGCTGTAAGCAAAGTGAGTGGTCCATAACTAGCTTCAAGTTTGGCTTGAAAATTTGATATTGTTTGACAATTTGTTCAGCAAGTTGAGCTTGGATTACTTAAGTTTATCATTTGGCACATCAAGGTCTTAAAGACTAGTCGTCTATTACTTTTTCTGGTTCCAGTTGTAGATTTTTTTCTCTTTTCTTTTTTCCTTTGTCATTTTTCCTTCTCTCTTATTAAGCTACTCTAGCAAGTAAAGGACTTATTAAAGATTTTTGAAGGATACGTCATTATTCTGTTACATAAGTGGGTTAAGTTCATTTGTCATTACAACGGAGGACTATTGGAAGTTCATTGTTTGCTACTGGTTTTTGCTGCACTTTGCAGCTGTATGAGATATCTATTTGCAGTTGGTGGGAAAAGCCCCTGCAGGTTCCTTACTTTATTGCAAGCTACTTTATTATACCTTAATCCTCTGATAATGGTGATTTCTCCATCTGTCTTCCAGCTTGCAGAGTAGTGTATGCAACTTAATTTTCTACTCTTTCATGATGCTATTCCTATTTGAAGTATGACATTCCAAATGCAATATGGTTGTAGGTCAAAGTCTGTGATATCTGTGGAGATGCTGGCCAAGAGGAGTTAGTTGCCATCTGTAGTAGATGTACTGATGGCGCTGGTGAGGGTTCAGGCGAGAGTAAGGGATCAGAGGATGAGGCTCTCCCACGACTGTGCCGGCTGCAGCAGCACCAAGTCGTCGCTCAGCTACGACACTACTTCTCTTTGGGACTCCCGATATCTTCAAGAGATGGCAGAGAGAAGATCCATGGTCAGAATCTACATAAGTAAATATTTCGAATAATTTGGTTAGCAAAAGTGAGATTTATTCTTATTTTTTGGGTACATTCTGTATTTGGATATTCAATGTAATGAAGATGTTGATATGTACTCTATTTTGAGAAATATAATAAAGATGGTGATATATAATGTTAACTTTTTGGAATGTAATATATACTGTGCAGTATAGAGCATTATAAATGTGCTAATTTGAATAGTATAAAGTGTTATAAATGTGCTGCATTGAGCCTGTACATATTATCTATTCATGACGTTTTAAAATTGTTCTAAATTGTGCACTATATATTAACTATTCATAACGCTTTTATAGAAACTATTCATGACGGTTATTTTATGACGCTTTTAAAAAACATTTATAACACCCGTTTTCATAACGGTTGCTGTAGAAAAAACAAGCGTCATGGTTCGTCATTAATGACGCTTTTTAGCCGTCATTAAAAGGGTTTTTTGTTGTAGTGCCGTTTGGCACCGACATGTTAGTCGGATTGTCTTGTACTTATTTTTACATAATTGTAACTAAGTCAGACTGCAGCTGATAAACAATTGTGTATACCTTGTTTCATCATCTGGCTATATTTTGTAAAGCCAGATATCAAGAACATTTTGACTGAACGTTTGGGATGCCTTACTGCTTTATCTCACATGTTCTCTATTACTGTTTCTTGCTTGAATGATTGAGACAATAGATGTGAAGTGACCATAGTGAGACTTTCATGTAGTATGCACCCCCTCGTCTTTTAGACAGCATTGATCGTATTATATGGTATTCATCTACCCGTAATACGTAGCTGGCTGAGTCATTCCCCCGCTCTCCAGTATTCTGGTTCGGGGGCGTGACAAGGTTTTAGTGGTAGCCCACGCAGGTCTGATTTCAGACTTGTGGGGTATTTTAATAGGATGTCTCAATCACACATGTTCCCCCTTGATCTTATAATTCGTTGCTTCTCAACTCCAGCTTGACATTCCGGTATCCATTGACTTCATTGATCTTTCCTGTCCGATCGTTTGATTGTTCTCTTGTCCCTTTTCTTAGGGGCACCTCGTCCGTACCTGTCAGAGCTGGACAGCAACAACATGGACAGCAACACGGATAACATGACCAGGTTGGTCAGCAACAAGGGCCGGTATTAACTCAAGAGACTATCCAAGAAGAAGTGATAGTGGAAGCAGCAGCTGGATCGCAGTATCCGGATGTTCCACCACCACCAACAGTTTTACCTACCCCTGTGGAAATGGACACACCGGCTCTTCTGGAGATCATGAGAGGGATGATGGCTACTCAGCAACATCAGATGTTAGCCCAACAGCGCATGCACGCTCAGTTACAAGAGCAGAACGTACTACTCAACCAAGGGTTACAGACAGCTTTGGAAAGAGGGACAAGGCCGGATTCAGGAGCATCAACCAGATTTTGCAAGTTCAACCCCCGTCGTTTCGAAGGAACGGAGGATGCCATCTCAGCAGATACGTGGCTTAAGGATATTGAGGCTATTTTGACGGCAGCTAAGGTACCGGCAGAAGAACGTGTGGATCAAGTGAAGTTGTTACTTCATGATCTCGTACGTGATTGGTGGGAATCAGAGGAAGTGGACATCAGACGTCCCGTTACTTGGGACGATTTCACCGCAAGGTTCAAGACAAAGTACTATGGAGTTGTGGCGCAGTTTGAGCTACAATAGAAGTTTATCAACCTCAAGCAGGCCGACAAGACGGTAGATGCTTATGCAGCGGAGTTCTGCAGATTAAGCAGGTTCGCCCCAGAGATGGTAGCAACGGAGAGCCAGAGGGCTATGAGGTTCCAGCAAGGGTTTCATCTTGAGCTCTTGCAATTGATAGAGGGGCACAATTAATTACCAGACTTTTGACGAAGTATTGACGGCAACCCGAAGGCATGAGATCACCATTCAGAGGATCACGGCAAGGATTGGAGGTCAGAAAAGATCCTACAGTCAGATTGAAGGAGGAGGGGGAGCAGCGCCCCGAACAACAGCACTATCCCTTGGCATTCGCATTCACGATGTGGCAATGCGAGGGCCAGCACCACCACCCAGGCAACAGCAATAGCAACAGAGGAAGAACCAGCAACCCCCAACAGGCTGCACTTATTGTGGGAAGATAGGACACACTAGAGATGTGTGTCGGACATTGAACGGGCAATGTTTGATATATGGAAATCCAGATCATCGGGTTACCACCTGTCCCATGAATTCGAGGTCAGGAGGACCAGTGCAACAGTTTCCTGCTCTGCCAGCACCAGGGGCAGGCCAGTATCGAGGACCAGCAGTGGCAGTGAGACCATTGGCCCAGCATCCGTTGATGCCATAGGCTCAGATGTTTCGGCAGCAGGGACCGCCGAGGCAGCAACACCAGCATAGACCACCCCAGCATCATCAAGACATGGGCCAGCAGCACCAGGCTAGACCGCAACATGGGAACCAACAAGGAGGTCGAGGGCAGGCATTCACTCTATCCTTGGAAGAGGCATTAGCATCGGGAGATGTTGTGGCAGGTAACATTCTCGTCGTCTCATATTCCGCAGTAGCATTGTTTGATTCAGGTGCATCACACTCATATATATCTGCACAATTTGCGACACGGCTAGGAATGGAGTTCGAGGCATTGCCAGGGAGGTTGAATATACTCACTGGCAATGGGCTCGTAGGAGTTAGTAGAGTTATTCTAGCATGTAGCATTGTAGTTTGCGGGCATTCCTTACCCGCCCGGTTGATAGAATTTTCTGTTGGAAATTTCGACGTTATCTTAGGCATGGACTGGCTGAAAGACAGTCATGCAACAATAGATTGTCGTAGAGGGAGTGTATCTTTTGATATTCCAGGCATGAAGAGATTCACCTTAGTCAGATCAGTGGCAGCTCAGCCAGAGCAGGGAGTAGTGACGGCAATGGAAGAAGTTCATGTTCCGAAGGTAGTTGAAGAATTTCTAGACGTATTTCCCGAAGAACTTCGAGGGCTACCCCCGATTAGAGATATTGAGTTCAGTATAGAATTGGCACCTGGAACTAAACCAATATCAGATCGAGTTTACAGAATGGCAGATTCAGAGCAGGCCAAGGTATATCAGCACATAGAAGAACTGAAGGAGAAGAAGTTCATCCAAGCTAGCATATCACCATGGGCAGCACCAGTGGTACTTGTAGGAAAGAAGGATGGGTCATCCAGATTATGCATTGACTACAGGAAGCTTAACGCGACAACAGTAAAGAACAAGTACCCGCTACCCAGGATCGACGACTTTTTTGATCAGCTGAACAAAGCTAGAGTTTTCTCTAAGATAGATCTTCGTTCATGGTATCATCAAGTGATGGTTCGGAAGGAGGATATTCCCAAGACAGCATTCAGGTCGAAGTATGGGCATTATGAATTCTTAGTAATACTGTTTGGTTTGACCAATGCTCCATCAATATTTATGGATTTGATGAACCGCATCTTTATGCCGTACTTAGATCAGTTTGTCGTTGTGTTTCTTGACGATATTCTCGTATATTCTGCCAGTGAAGAGGAGCATGAAGACCACCTCAGAAAAGTGTTACAGGTTCTGAAAGAGAACCAGTTGTATGCCAAGCTCAGCAAGTGTGAGTTCTGGACGGTTCATATTTTATTTTTGGGTCACATCATATCAGGAACTGGAGTAGAAGTGGATCCCAAGAAGGTAGAAGCAGTAGAGAGTTGGCCAGTACCCAAGAACGTAGCTGATGTACAGAGTTTCTTGGGATTGGCAGGATATTACAGAAGGTTCGTGTCAGACTTTGCAAGGCTTTAAGCACCCATGACCCGCTTGACACGGAAGGATGTGCCATTCGTTTGGTCGGCAAAATGCCAGGCATCGTTTGAGAATCTGAAGCAGAAGTTGATATCAGCGCCTATTCTTACATTGCCAGTTGGACCCGGAGGTTTTACAGTATATTGCGATGCGTCAGGTAAAGGACTTGGATGTGTCCTCATGCAACATGGAAAGGTGATAGCATATGCATCTAGGCAGCTTCGGGACCATGGGAAGAATTACCCAACTCATCACTTGGAGTTGGCAGCAGTAGTATTTGCTTTGAAGCTATAGAGGCATTACTTATATGGTGACTGAGTGGACATGTACACAGACCATAAAAGTCTGAAGTACATCTTTACTCAGAAGGAGCTGAACATGAGACAGAGAAGATGGCTGGAGTTGATCAAGGATTACGACATGGAGCTTCAGTATCATCCAGGCAAGGCTAATGTGGTAGCAGACGCTCTTAGCAGGAGAGGCGGCGCATTTATGTTGATAACCGAGAAGTACATCTTAGAAGACCTTCAGGAGATGGGCATCGAAGTTATACTTCCTAGCGATGTAGGAGTTCTAACAAGTTTACAAGTTCAATCTGACTTGGTAGACAGGATCAAGGCAACTCAGGCACAGGACCCAAGGATTCAGAAGCTTAGGGCAGAATATGAGTCAGGACTCAGAAGGGAGTTGAAAATTCACGAAGATGGTACGCTTAGGTTTGGATCATGCCTATATGTGCCTAGTGGAGATATCAGACAGGAGGTTATGACAGAAGCTCACAGTTCTCAGTATTCTATACACCCTGGGGGACCAAGATGTACCAAGATATCAAGCAGCACTTCTGGTGGAACGGGATGAAGAGGGAGATAGCTAGATTTGTTTTTCGTTGCTTGGTATGTCAGCAAGTGAAGGCAGAACAGCAGAGGCCAGCTGGGTTATTGCAACCGCTTCCTATCCCAGAATGAAAGTAGAAACACATCACAATGGACTTTGTGACCGGTTTACCGAGATCACCAAGTGGTAAAGATACTATTTGGTTGATAGTAGATCGGCTTACGAAGGTAGCACACTTTCTTCCTTTCAGAGTAGGACAATCTACAGAAAAGTTGGCAGAGTTGTACATGCAACAGATAGTCAGGCAGCATGGAGTCCCTGTCAGTATTGTGTCAAACAGAGATACCCATTTCATATCACATTTCTGGAAGAGCTTACATCATAGTCTGGGCACCAAGTTAAGATTTAGCACTGTATACCATCCACAGACGGACGGGCAATCAGAAAGAACAATTCAGACTTTGGAAGATATGTTGCGAGCGTGCACCCTAGATTTTGGAGGATCTTAGGAGAGCCACCTGCACTTAGTCGAATTCTCATATAACAACAGTTATCAAGCCAGTATCCAGATGGCGCCATTTGAGGCACTATATGGTAAGAAATGTAGATCGCCACTAGCATAGGATGATATCGGGAAGAGGAAGATGCTAGGCCCGGAATTGATTGTCCAGACCGTTGAAGTGATTAAGGAAATTAGAGGGCGACTTCGAATTGCGCAGGATCGGCATCGTCATTGGGCGGACCAGCATCGTAGGCCGCTAGAGTTTTCTGTTGGGGACCATGTGTTCTTGCGAATCTCACCTACCTGTGGGGTCATTAGATTTGGCATTCATGGGAAGTTGAGTCCGCGATACGTAGGACCATTTGTTATTCTTGATAGGATAGGCGATGTTGCTTATCGTTTATCCCTTCCACCTTCGTTACGAGAGGTACATGACGTGTTTCATGTATCTCAGTTGCGTAGGTATGTATCGGACCCAAGCCATATCCTTGATCATTCTGAGCTGGTTGTTGGTACCAACCTGTCTTACGAGGAACAGCCTGTGTCCATTTTGGACCGAAGAGAGAAGATACTCAAGAACCGAACAATTAGTATTGTTCGGGTTGCTTGGGGTCATCACTCTTTAGAGGAGTCAACGTGGGAACGTGAGGATGATATCCGATCACGGTATCCGCACCTGTTTGACTCATAAGGTATATCTCTCTCTGTATACCTTGATTGTTTTAACTCCTCATGTTTGCCACCTTATGAGTAGAATTGCTTGATGTCGTAGATTGTTAAACATAGATATGTTACTTGTTGTTGACATCGTAAATGATTTCTTGCTCCAATTACTTGTACTTAGATTAGTCTAGCTCTGACATTTCTGTCCTGCTTGGATCTGAAATTCTGAGGACGAAATTTTTCTAAGGAGGGTAGAGATGTCACTTCCCGCTCCCAGAATAAGTATTTTATACGTGTACTTCTTGAATATATTTATTCAATATTTATCATGTATTTGTTCTGTATTTAAATTCTTCAATTTTGCGCTTATTAATTTTCCTGTATTTTATTTTCTGCTTTTTCTTGGCTCTTGGTTCATTTCGGTTCATGATAAACCAACTTGGTGTGGTTTGGTTCAACATGGAAAGGAATGGACGGCTTGGATTTGGTGGAGAGAATGAATGGTGGAGATCCACTTGACCTTGATATAAAACTTCTTCTTTCATTCTCTCTCTTCATTCATTCACATTTACTCCTCCACCAAACCCTAACCCACTTGTGAGAGGCAAGTACATCTTGCACACCATGAGGGATTTCATGTATCCCCATTTATTTTTAGTCCATGTTGTTCATCTTCTCTTCCTCTACAAGTCTAGGTCTTGAAGTTCTTAATTTCCATGGATGGTTGGGTGTAGATCTAAGTTTTGAGTTTTGGTTTTTATAAGAATTTTAGGGTTTTGATCTATCAAACATTGTTGTTTTCAAAAATAAGTGGTTCCATGTTGTAGAGAATTTAATTCTACTAAAGTTTGGCTTTTGAAAAGTTAGATTTTGATTTATTTTGTGGAAGTTATGGCCAAAAGTATTTTTGTTCGTTTCTATATTCATCTATAGCATGGGGCACATGTCGCAGTAGCCGCATATGGTGTCGCGAATGAGCCGCATGGGGCACATGTCGCAGTAGCCGTATATGGTGTCGGGAATGAGCCGCATGGGGCACATATCGCAGTAGCCGCATATGGTGTCGCGAATGAGCCGCATGGGGCACATGTCGCAGTAGCCGCATATGGTGTCGCGAATGAGCCGCATGGGGCACATATCGCAGTTGAGCCGCATAGATGTCGCGAAAGAGCCACATGGGGCACATGTCGCAGTTGAGCCGCATAGATGTCACGGTTGGGCCGCATAGGCCGCATGTCGCAGTAGGCCGCATATGGTGTCGCGGTTGGGCCGCATGAGGCCGCATGTCGCAGTTGAGCCGCATAGATGTCGCAGTTAAGCCGCATAGATGTCGCAGTTGAGCCGCATAGATGTCGCGGTTGGGCCGCATAGGCCGCATGTCGCAGTTGAGCCGCATATGGTGTTGCGGTTGGGCCGCATAGGCTGCATGTCGCAGTTGAGCCGCATATGGTGTCGCAGTTGGGCCGCATATGCCGCATGAGCCGCATATCGCAGTTGGTCCGCATGCATGTCGCAGAATAGGCCACATATGCCTATTTTGGTTGTTTCTGACTGTTATATGTCCTATTTTGACTGAATTGTGGCTAGAATTTCTTCCAACTCCCAATATGAAAGTTGTAGATCTTTTCCTTGGCTTCAAGAATATGTTACCAACTATTTTATACTAGTTATAGACTCGACCATGCTTAATACTAATTTAACTTTTATGCCTTATCACGAATTGACCCCGACTGTTACTTTGACTAATAATTGATCAAACATTCCTAGCTGAAACTAAGAGACTGGCTAGTCGTCTTATTAAATTGAATGAATGAGACACGTTCATATTAATTATGAACTATTGAAATCGACTGGCTAATTCCGAATATTGGCATACAGGTACATGCAGGCTTCAATTTATTTGTTATTTATTTATTTTACCAAAGAAGCATGTGTACTTATGGTCAAGGCATGATTATTCCATAGTTAGTTTTGATTGTTGCATTACGCTATGTAAGACCTACAACCTAACCGCACGGGCATCGTTGTAGAGTTGTGCATATCGTACCTCGTACGAAAGTACTCATTTGAATAACCATGACCCACAGCATGGGACTTCATTCAACGTAGAGACTATTAAGTTAAATAAAATAATGATTGCATGGAGATAATTGATTCCCGAGTTCTTACATGGCAGCCCTCTTGGGACTAGTAGTGCCCGACAGGCCGGTTGGTCCCCACAGATACTGTAAATCTACCACAGGGGCAGGGAGCGGTATCTAGTTATATTATCTATGGTATATTGTATATTGATGACGGGCGTCCCGCTGGGACTCGTCTAATTCATGATTGGCACAATTGATTGACTGGATAAACTAGCCTTGCTTGTACATAGTAAGAGCTGAGGAATCCTTTATTGCATAATTCTAGGATAACTTGGAACTTACAGTAGCAAGCCGTAGTAGTTGTACGGCCATTTAAATTGATTTGTTTATGTGTTGTACCTACTCTGTTACCTAACTGAGATGATCAGAATGTCAGGGCATGACGGGCCAACTTATGTCCTTATTTGGTTGGGAGGTTGGTTCGAAGTGTCGTGATGTTATGTGAATCCCAGTGGCAAGCAGAGATCTACTTATCATATTTTCTTATTACTGGTTTTAATTCCTCATATCGTGCTTCCTTGCGGTACTTGCTATTAGAGGTCTAACCTCTCTGGTTTTGCATGGACAGATTTAGAGCCGGTTCCCGAGGACTCAGCTTACTTCCACCTCCAAGATAGTCAATACTAGAGGGATGATCGCAGGAGGACTCGAGTGGGTTCCTTACTTCCCCACTCGTTTTGTTTTTACTTTATACTTTGCCGTTTGGCACCGACATGTTAGTCGGATTGTCTTGTACTTACTTTTACATAATTATAACTAAGTCAGACTGCAGCTGATAAACAATTGTGTATACCTTACTTCATCATCTGGCTATATTTTGTAAAGCCAGATATCAAGAACATTTTGACTGAGCGTTTGGGACGCCTTACTGCTTTATCTCACATGTTCTCTATTAATGTTTCTTGCTTGAATGATTGAGACAATAGATGTGAAGTGACCATAGTGAGACTTTCATGTAGTATGCACCCCCTCGTCTTTTAGACAGCATTGATCATATTATACGGTATTCATCTACCCGTAATACGTAGCTGGCTGAGTCATTTCCCCGCTCTCAAGTATTCTGGTTCGGGGGCGTGACACACGCCCCCCTGCTAGTTGGACTTATTAGCATATCTGGCCAGACCAAAAAGTGCTTCTGTTTCCTGGACTTCTGGAGCAAGCAACCCCAATTCAAGGGCGTCGTTACGGAAGCTTGGGACCGCGTGGACTCCCCCGAACCTCTCTCTCGAGTAGCCAACAAGCTCAAGGCCACGAGGAAAGCCCTATCGGAATGGAGCAAGCAGGCATTTGGGGACATTTTTCGGGCCATTCGTGAGGCTGAGGATGACGTCACTCGTGCCGAAGCCAGGTTCGTGACCGACAGATCGCCAGTTGCCAGGAACGTCCTTAACCTCACCAAAGCTATTCTCAAATTTCTGCTGAAAGTTGAGACAGATTTTTGGAAGCAGAAAGCGAGGCTTAAATGGGACAGCGAGGGGGATAAAAACTCGAGCTACTTCTATGCATGCGTCAATGGTCGCAGACAGAAACTCACCCTCCATCAGATAGCCGACGAAACCGGGAACATCATCAACGATCAAAAGGGCATCCAAGTGGCGGCCGCGAAGTTCTTTTCCCATCTGTTCTCCAAAGAAAAGGTTTTCAGAGACGACACCTTCCTCGATCAGATACCCCACCTTATGAGCGACACCGACAACATCCAGCTAGAACAACCTCCTTTCGAGCAAGAGGTGAAAGACGCCGTCTGGGCCCTTGACGAGCATAATACGCCCAGACCAGACGGGTTTTTGGGGGTATTTTTTTGCACATGCTGGGATATCATCAAGGTGGATATCCACAAAGTGGTCTCTGCTTTCTTTCAGGGAGCAACTTACCCTAGAGTCATCTCGAGCACCAATCTGATCCTCATCCCGAAGAAAGATAACCCGAAGACATTTCGCGATTTCTGTCCAATCAGTCTTTGCACCTTCACCAACAAGATCATATCCAAGATTATCGCTTCCCGCATGTCAGGTCTTCTACCCAAGATTATCTCAGAGGAGCAGAATAGCTTTGTCCAGGGTAGAAACATCCAGGATAATATCATGTTGGCTCAAGAGTTAATCACCTGCATGAAGCTCCCAGCAAGGGGGGCAACATAGCTATCAAATTGGACATGGAGAAAGCTTATGACTGTTTTCCATAAAGAAATTTTCTTTATTTGTTGTGTTTCTGGGAAAATTACAACTGTGGGAATCCGATCTAGAAGACGATCGCTTTATCCCTTGGACTATACGAAGAAGAAAAGCTCTCAAAATTTTGACAGTAGATATCAATGTATCTGTACAATGAATGAGAAAAAGAACTCTATTTATAGAGTCAAGAATAATAACTGAAAAGATAACTGTCTTCACAGCCTATGCCTAGTTAAAAATCATGCAGGATTTAACATACACAAGGCTGTGAGTAGTTACTGGACGTGGCCTGTAACTGTTGGACACATGGCAATCATGCATGAGTTGTGTACAAGTTACAGGACACGCAGGCGAGAGATCAGTGGCATAGCTGCCACGTACTCCAATTTGATGAAATCCACGCAGATTTGTTGAAGACGAAATCCACGCGAACTCGGTGTAGAAAGCTTCAAAATCCACGCAAACTTGGGGCAGGAAGCTTCAGGATCCACACAGACTTCGAGGCAAAGAACTTCAAAATCCACGCAAACTTGAGGAAGAAAACTTCAGAATCCACGCAAACTTGAGGAAGAAAACTTTAGAATCCACGTAAACTTGAGATGAAGATCACAAATACATGCAGACTTGAGATAGAACTGCCAGCTGTCTTGATTCGGCGTGTCTCGACTGACACAAAATCTCTGACAGTGATTGCTTTGTCAGTCGCATTAAATGACAAGAAACCCTTTTGGTACGCCAACTCGACGAAGGCTGAGTCTTGCTGAAGAAGATTTCGAAAATCACGCGATAGACGGCGATGATCTCTCGAATTCTGTGTATACGTGGCATACGAAGAGATATTCTTCGACTGTCGTGTTGTCAGTCATAATTACTCTTTGGCAAATGATGAGCTGTCTCCCAGCGTGATTTGTTTATATTGTCTGGATCAACTGAGCGTGACTTTTGACTCTGTTTTGATCAACTCAGCGTGACTTTCATTTTTGAGGCCTACAAAACCCCCTTCAAAGTTTTCTAAAAATGATAAATTATTTCAAAATACTTTAAAAATAGAGATGATAAAATGGATTTAGTCACGCTGAGATGACTTCAAAATTTTTTCGGAAGTCGAAAAGACTTCGAAGTTCTTTGAAAACATCCAAATGAACTTATTAAATGTCATAATGACTCTTCGTTCTCCGAGACTGATTGTATCCAATTTATGGTGGAATATGAACCGCCGACAAAACTCAATTATATAAACAGGAAGAAGTTTCATTTTTAATCTTCATCTTACGTCAATATGACACCAAAGGAGAAAGCTGAGGAAGAAGCACGCAAGTTGGGCTTTTGTTCTCATGGTGACCCCACTTTTGGGGGTGAAGAGCCAGAGCCCCTTGTCTTCGAGCTCAAAGATAATCCCTTACAACTAGCCAAGAATTTGTTGAGCTATTTTGGCTTGGATGGCTCGTCCTCTTCTGATGGGCGCAGCCTCATAGAGCAGCGTGAAATAAAAAAATTGTATTGGCAGCACCACGACTTCGGGCTGCCATACTCTGCGGTTCTTCTCTCGTCTGAGAGAGAAGACCAGAGTTTGATTCCTGCTGATCTGGTCGTGATTGGGACCCAGACAGTCAGGAACTGCCACTAACAACGAACCTGACGGAGAAGGTCCGACGGAGAAGATCCAAAGAAGAAGATAGATCTCTATTAGATTATTGTTGTGGTGTAGAATGAAAATCCAAGATTTGTAATAGATTTTCATTATGATTTGTAAGAAAGTCTAAGAAAATGTAATAGACTTTTTGTGGTGAAATGAGAATGGAAATGACAATTCTTCTATGCTCAATGATTTGTATTTGTGGATGAATTGTGGACATGATAGATAATAAAATCTTCTTTTCTGTTTTAGAGTATATGATATTATCAGAGGTATTATGGACGTGATAATATATTGGAACTCAAAAGAAAATAGATTGATTTCTATGCAGAGGTCAAAACATGACAAATGAGTAAGTAGATTCGGAATTGATTCAGAGGTTATGAAAACATGATAAATAACGAATCCCCACTTAATAAATTGATAGAAGATTATGAACGGATGAACCATTAGGAAATGATGAACAGATGAACTGTCGAGTGAATGTAATAAATGAACGGATGAACCGTCAAGTATTATGAATATGTGAAACGTCGGATGAATGAGGAGAAATGAATGGATGAACCGTTAAGCATTAATGAATATGTGAAACGTCGGATGAATGAGGAACTTCTGCCTATAAATATAGCAGAAATCTGGCGAGAACGAATAATTCTACTCCTCAACATAAAAATGTCATCTGGAGAAGCATCCAAGAAGACTGAGATAGCCTCAAAGGTTCAGAAAGGCACTGAAGAACGCCCTGCTGGTCCAATCAAAACGAAGAAGACGGAAGCAGGCGAAGGTTCGTCTGCACCCAAGCCACCAAGGGACATTCTGGATTTTCTGCTCGAACCAGGAAGGACTGAAGAAGAGAAAGCCATGAGGATGGACGCTTGCAAATTCCTCGTGGGTTCTAGCAAGAAGGTTCTCGGCTCTTTTGCTGATCACATCTTCGAGAAGGACGGTAGTGGCCCACGTCCAAAAGTAGAGAAGGATGATAGTGATCTTCCTTAATATCATGTATCATCATTCATGAAAATAAAATAAAAATTTTATTTTTAAACATGAATTTGTCTGATGATTACAAGTATTTACATTTATACATAGTACTTTTTAAGGAATTTGCCATTAATAGGCATCAAAACTTTTCGACCATCCAATTCTGAGAGTTGATAAGCTCCATTTGAGAAAACTTTGCTCACAATATAGGGACCTTCCCACTTTGCGTCAAATTTGCCCTTACTCATATGAGTCATAGTCATCGGACGTCTGACTGTTAGAACAAGTTCTCCTTTTTGATATGATCGAACTCTGACTTTTTTATTAAAAGCTCTTGAAATTCTAGCTTGATAGAATTCAATATTCTATTGAGCATATAATCGCTTTTCATCCAGAGCTTCTAATTCCTGAAGTCGAAGACGATCGTTATTTTCAGCAGTGAGTTCATTAGCGATTGCTATCCTTAAAAAAGGAATTTGAATCTCTAATGGAAGAACAGCTTCGCAACCATATACCAGAGAGAAAGGTGTACATTTGGTAGCATTACGAACTGTAGTGCGATAAGCCCACAAACATTCCCCGAGCTTGTCACTCCAATTACGTTTGTTAGTGGAGACAAACTTCTTTAGGAGTTTGATGATAGTCTTGTTAAAAGCTTCTGCTAATCCGTTAGCTGCTGGATTATATGCGGTAGAAGCCACATTATTGATCCGGTGATCGTCACAGAATCGAGTAAATTTCTGGCTGACGAACTGTGGTCCGTTATCATGAACAATGCGTCGAGGAACACCAAATATGTAGATGACGTGGTGCTTAATAAAGCTGATGACATTAGACGTCTTAACTTCAGATAAAGGAATGGCTTCGGTCCATTTGGAGAAGTAATCGGTTATTGCGAGAATGAACTGATGACCTTTAGATGACGGTGGATTGATCGGGCCGACAATGTCCATGCCCCAAGCTTCGAAGGGCCATGATGCTGCCGTCGGATGTAGAAATTCCGAGGGTTGATGAATAAAATCCGCATGGATTTGACAAGCTTTACACTTCTTTGCATATTCGATGGCATCAAATACCATGGTGGGCCAATAATGACCCATACGTCGAACACGGTCTTGAAGTTTTGGTCCTGGCTGATGTGCTCCACAAATTCCATCATGTGCTTCGCGAATGATTTGTTGAGCCTCGTCACCGGCAACACATCGAAGGAGTAAACCATCATAAGCTCGACGATATAAGGTCTTTGTTGTATGATTGTAGTAGAATCTGAGTGATCGTCGTCTGATAGATGCTGCCTCACTCGGATCATCCGGAAGAATATCATATAATACGAGATCTAAGAAAGGACGTCTCCAATCTTTATCCGTATTCTGATTCTCAGTCAAGTTACTGAAGATGAATTCCATGCTGGAATCGATGAAGATGACATCGATTTACGACTGAATCCAAATCCTCTTGTTGTGTTGACGTCATGAGATGTTGATTCTTCAATGTCAACTGGAAGTCCTAGAGTCAAGTTATTTTCAAGATGAAATAATTCTCGATTACGAACAACGATCATTTGTTGCCGTCTGATTGGAATAGCCAGCGCCGCTGCAAGATTAGCAAGGGCATCAGCTTCTGTATTACATGCTCGCCTAACACGTTCAATGAAGAATTCTTCAAACGAAGAAGCCATAGATATAGCTGTTTTATGATAAGGAACCAGATCTTGATGGCGAACTTCATAAGTACCCCTGATCTGATTGACAATGAGTTTAGAGTCTCCGTACGCCTCCAAATGTTGAATATTCAGATGTTTAGCGAGTTGAAGACCAATAAGTAATGCGTTGTACTCAGCTATATTGTTTGAACACGGCTGATCGAGAGAATAAGCTCTTTGGATAGCAAGACCTTCTGGCGATACAAGAACGATTCCAACTCCAGCGATAATATCACCATTAGGACCAATTCTTGATGCTCCATCAAAGAATAAACGCCAAGTAGGATCTTCTTCAACAATTTGATTTGAATCTAGGACTTCATCTGGGATTTCATCATAGAGTTTTGAATTTTCTGGAATTGAGTGAGCAGCCAGAAAATCAGCTAAAGCTTGTCCTTTGATTGATTTCTGAGGAATATAGTGCATGTCATACTGAGCAAGTAGGATTTCCCAGTTAGCCAATCGAGAATTCAAAACACTGGGTTTCTTCATCATGATCCGTATAGGATTGATCCTGGAGATGACATGAATAGTCTGGCCAATGATATAATGACGTATCTTTTGGACAGCAAACATCAAGGCTAGACATTCTTTTTCAACCGGTGAATATCGAGGTTCAGCTCCGGTCATAGTGCGGCTGAGATAATAAATGGCTTGTTCATGATCATTTTGATTCTTTTGAGCGAGTAATGCACCCAATGAATGACTCATTGCTCGAGTATAGAGGAGGAACGGTATTCCTGCGACGGAAGGTACCGATACTGGAGGGCTCATTAGATATTGTTTTATATCATCGAATGCTTTCTGACATTCATCATTCCAGACAAAAGAGACACCTTTCTTCATAAGTTTGTTGAATGGTCTGCAGCGTCCTGATAAATTAGAGATGAATCTCCTGATATAAGCGATTCTTCCTTGAAATCCTCGTAGCTCTTTTAAGGTGCGTGGAGGATGCATCTCTTGGATGGCTTTGATCTTCTCGGGATCCACGTGTATACCTTTAGAGGTAATGACGAAGCCGAAAAATTTACCACTAGAGACGTCTAAGAAGGACTTAGTAGGGTTCATCTTTAATTGATGCTTACGCATTAGATCAAATATAGTCTTCAAATCTTGGATATGATCCTCCTTTTGTCGACTTTTGACTGCAATATCATCAATATAGCATTCGACTGTTTTCCGCAAATGTTCACGGAATATAGTTCTCATAGCTCGTTGATAAGTTGCTCCTGCATTCTTGAGACCGAATGGCATAACTGTATAACAGTATGTACCAATCGGCGTTCTGAAAAAAGTGTGCTTCTCGTCCTCTGGAAACATTTTGATCTGATTGTACCCAGAATACCCGTCCATGAATGACATTCGTTCAAATCCACAGGTATTATCAACCATGACATCAGTGATTGGTAGAGGAAATTCGTCTTTAGGACATGCCGCATTGAGATCGCGGAAGTCTATGCATACTCTGATCTTGCCAGTCTTTTTAAGAACAGGAACAATATTAGCCACCCAATCGGGATGTTGTTCCTCTCTAATAAACCCAGAGGTAATGAGTTTATTGACTTCAGCTTCAATTGCATCCATGATGTCTGGACGAAATCGTCGCTGTTGTTGTTTGACCGGTTTAGCATTCGGCAAGATATTGAGCTTGTGAGTTGCAATTTGAGGATCAAGCCCTGGCATATCTTCATAACTCCAAGCAAAGACATCGATGTAATCACGAATGAGTTCGATCATGTCTTTCTTATCAGTTTCTGAAAGACTTTCACTGATGAATATTGGTTTGGGAGATCCCTCTTCACCAACATATATTTGAATAAGTTTATCTTCAGTCGGAGGTTCTTTTTGCTTGAAATGGAACTCCTATTGATTATCTAATCTTTGGGCCCACTGTTCTGATTCAGGTGAGATTTCAAACTCTTCTTCGTCTTCATCACTTTCTTCAGAATGGTCAATGGAAATCATGTTGGAAGACAAAATATTGCAGTAGAAGTCACCGATACTCGTATCAGAATCCCAAGACGTGGTACTAGAAGAATCAGATCTCTTATCTTTGTCAGACTCGGGATCTTCATGGATAATATTGATAAAAGGAGTAGGAGCTATATAGCCCAATCCGCATTTCGTCCTTCCATATTTCAGAGGAGGAATACGAACAGGCATTTTTCTTCCTTTTCCACTATTGAGGCCAGTCCTGAAGTCATAGCCCATAGTTTTGATGATGTCTTTAGATTGCTGACTATAACGACGTAGTTGTAATCTTCCAGTATCATCATTTTTGTCATCATCTTCAAGATCAGAAGGATTTTGAAGCCCTTTGTAGAAGAATATTGGAATATCTCCTGGCTTTCTGCTGGGAACTAGAAAGTATAAAGATTGTACAGGTTCTAGGGATACATCTGTATGAACAGTCTGTACAACTCCTATGGTTATTGTGTTCAAGTCATCTAATAGATGTAAATAACCATGAACATAATTACACACATCAACGTAGTGCAAAGGTGGAGACTTTTCTTTAAATGTAAAAGCAGCAATATTTATATTGGGATAAGGCTGAGCCTTAGAGATTTTAGCCAAGTCAATGACAAAAGGGGGAGAAGAAGAAGAAGCTTTGTTTCGATTAAGATCGATAACAAATGGCTCAGAAGAGGTGAGCTCTCTTGAAGTTTGAGTAGGAAGAGTAGTCCGCCCTCCAACTGGAATTAGCAGAGTATCTTGTGAAGATACAGGAACTGTAGTACGCCCACTGACAGGAATGATTAGTGTATTTTGAATAGATGACTGAGGTAACGGAGAGATCCGTCCACTCACTGGAATGATGAAAGAATCTTCTCCAGAGGGTTTAGGAGATTGTTGCTGAGTAGTTCGACCTTTAACAGGGATTATTAAAGTCTCACTTTGTGCATCTTCTTTCTCCATAGCTTGTATGATCCTTGTATACTCTTCTTTGTACATTCGAGAATCATTGAAATAAGCTTCAACCCCATAGAAGGGATTTATATCAGCAACTTCTTTTTGTACTCTTCCATTGCTATCAATGTATTTAAAACATTGATGAAGAGTAGAGGGCACCACATTATTTTTATGAAGAAAAGGCCTCCCCAGAAGAAGATTATAGGATCTCGCGATCTCGATCACATAGAAAGTGACTTTAGCTCTGAAATCGCCTATCTGAAGCTTCAGATGAATCTTTCCCAAAGGCTCACTTCGGCTTTGATTGAATCCCAAGATAGTAGTAACCGTCTTGGAGAGCTTGTGGAGAGGGATTTTTAGTTCATCCAACAGACTCTTTGGAATTATGCTTATAGCAGACCCTGGATCAATGAGGATACGATCTATCTTCATTGTGTCGATATAACCGGTGTAGTAGAGAGGTCGATCATGTCGATTATCCTCCAATAGCATGTCGTCTTGTGTAAAGGTGATATTTGGGAAAATCTCCAGTACACTGTTGCAATGTAAGCAAGTGGCAGGTTCTGCATCTGGCTTCTTCAATTGTGCAAGACAAGAGTCAGCTTGTAGAAGTGCTTCACTTAATGTCTCCCGAGTCTCTTTGGAAAGACGTAGAAGTTCAAAGAGGGACATTCTAGCTGGAGTATTAGCAAGTTGAGCCAAAATGTCGAAGTTGTAAGGCTTCTGAAGTCCAAGAGGAGAGGACTTCTTGATTGGCTTATCAAACCGAGCCTGTTGTTTGCCTTTCTCAAGAGTTGTAGGCTTAGGAGGAACAGGTTTAACTGGTGTAGTTGAAGGAACAGGTGCAGTAGATGATTCTTCTTCAGGAGGAACATTAGAAGCATCTTTATCAGCTGGAGGGATATCAAGAGGATCCTCAGGACTTTTGGAATAATCCTTTAGATAAGGTTTCCCCGTTCGAGTAGCACTAACAAGTGCTTCTTCTTTCTCTTTTGGCTCTGTGTCAGAGGTAGATCCAAGAGAAGTCATATGACATGATTTAATCTTTCCAGCCTTCTTGGACTTTCGAGAAGAAATCTTTTGAGGAAAAGGAGATTCAAAATCTGCTACTAGATCAGGATGGATCCACATGATTTCTCCAGTCTCCAAAGTAATTGGCACTAATCCTTCAGACCGTGGAGGAGGAAGATTCACTATGTCAAGAGTTGCCTTGGGAATAGGAACGATCCCACCTTCAAGGAGTTGAGGAGGGAAATCTCTGAATTGCATAGAGACGACGTTGGAGGTGACGGTCTTCTCTTTTGGAGTAAGAGAGATAGCTCCAGATTTAATCATTTCTTGGATCTTTCCTTTCAGTACATAACATGTACGAATTGTATGACCCAGCATTCTGTGATATGGGCAGTATTTGGGATGATCTGTTTTACCAGCTTCATCTGGTTTCTTGATCTCAGGTAATTGTATTTTATTACCTTTCAGCAGACATTCAAAGATAACAAGGACATCGTCGTCATCAAAAGAATATTCTTCTTTGGAGCGAGGTGTTCTTGATTGTTGAGTTGTAGAGGCAGGAGTTTGAACATTTGATGCATCTTTGCTCTAAAGAATAACTTCAAGAGTTTCTTTTCCCTTGCGAGTATTGTTTTTATTGTTAGCACCTTGTCCTGTTTCTTTAGGAGTCATCTGCACTCCTAAACCTTTGAAGGTTTCAGCACTGATTTTTGCAGCTTTGGCACTGACTATGAAGGAAGGCCAATCTTGAAATTGAGTGGATCCTGTCCACATACTGATGATTGGCAACAAGTTTGATTTGCACGTGTCAATGGTGACAGCATCAGGAGTTCCAAGAGGCATCTTCAGAGCTTCTCTTCGAAACCGTTCAATGTATTCCTCTGTAGATTCATTATTTTTCTGCTTGATTCTAATAAGAGCAGACATAGTCATGTCATTAAGCCCTTCATAGAACCTTTCAAGAAATATCTGTTTGAAACCAGCAAATGAGGTAATGCTCCCATCTGGGAGACTCCTATACCATTCATAAGCCGTTCCCTTGAGACATCCAATAAATACCCGAGTAAGGAGGGCATCACTTGGTTGCAGTTGATCAGTCATCACTTCAAAGTTATTAATAAATTGACTTGGAGAAGTGGTTCCATCATAGAATGAGATAGTAGGAGGCTTGTATTTAGGAGGATATGATACTTGCTTCCATTCTATCGGATAAGGCTGCTTGATGCCTAACCTTTGTAAACCATCCTTCTGTTTGAATGCCTCGAATTGAGTTTTGAGATTCTTCAATTCTTCAGAGACAACTCCCGAAGATTGTGGAGTTGTGGCTTGTAGAGAATAGTTGGGAGGAGGAACAACATTGTAAGCACTGCCCCCAGCTCCAGAGAGACTAGGATTTGGTTGAGCTGGTCCAGGAGTATTAGATTGTACTGCTGGAGGAACTTGTACTGGACTCATATCAGTGTCAGTTGGTATGGCATCTGGTACAGTCTGTCGATTTTGCATCTGTGTTGCCATGAGTTCATACATCGACTTCATAGTATCAGCCATAGACTTCATTTATTGTTCCAAAGAAGCAATTCTTTGATCTTGAGGAGTCAAGGAAGAAGAAGGTTCATCAGTATTCCCATCAACCATATAAGTTTTGACTGTACGAGGAATTATTGATGAACTGGTAGATGTTGTTTGGTCTGAATCATTGCTTCGTGCATCAAAGTCAATTATAGGAGAACTACCCCCAGTAGGAAGATGTGGGAAGTTAGATTCTCCAAGGAATTCAGAATCAATTTCAGGGATCAAATTTCTTTGACTAGAAGCCAGGACTCTTGCTCTAGTGTTTCTATATACTCCATCTGGACTATCAACTCTACCCCCGGTGTCCCGAGAAGTCATGTTGACAGAGGCAAACAAAGGCTCATCTTCATCAGGCATAGGTTCATACTGAATCCTATTGAAGACAGACTGTCGTTTAGTTTGACATCTGTATTGCATTGTGGCTCTTGGCTGGAAGTCACATTCATGATCACCATGGTCTTGAACCGTTGATTGATATCTGCACTGAATTATGACTCTTGGATAGAAGTCACATTCAGCATGTTCCTTTGACATAGAATTACTCATTCTCTTTTGTTGAAGATATTTTCGTAAATCTGTTTGTGAAGATTGAGGAGTATACTTCCTGTTCTTGGGTCTTAATGGCTCTTGATTATACAAAGAGTGATTAATGTGAGCCACATAATTTCTTGCATACTCTGCATCTGGATCTTTTATCTTCATATCCAATTGGTATGGTTTCTTAACACCAGAAGTGCTGAGTTTTATTCTTAAATCAGTGGAAGGTAACACATTAATTTTGGAAACATGGAGTTTTCCCTCCATTGATCTGGATATTTGCAGAGAAGGAAGAGTTGAACCACTCCTTTGATTAGGAGTTGGTAACAGACCCTCTTTAATGGACAGATTCTGTGCCCAATTTGAAGAAGTCATAGGAGAAAATATTAAGGAATATTTCTTCTTAGACTCAATCAGATTTTGAGACATAGAATGTCCAGAAGGAAGAGTAGTCAAAAGACCATCTCCTTTCCTTTGACTAACAAAAGTATCAGTCAAAGCTGTTCCTGAAGTAAAAACTACATGAGCAGAAGAAACAACTAAAGAGTTATTCCTTTTCGAAGGGACTTTGTGTGGAAGACCACCCCCAGTTCTAGTAGAACTCGGTAAAGAAGAAGAGATAACTAAGGAGTTATTCTTCTCTGATGAAATACACGCTGAAACAGATTTGGCTAAGGAACCAGTACTGTTAGCGTGACTTTTAATTTTAGAATTACATGCTGGAACAGATTTGGCTAAGGAGCCAGTACTGTCAGCGTGACTTTTAGGGTTGAATTCGCACGCTGGAACAGATTTGGCTAAGAAGCCAGTACTGTCAACGTGACTTTTAGGGTTGAATTTGCATGCTGGAACAGATTTGGCTAAGGATCCAGTACTGTCAACGTGACTTTTAGGGTTGAATTTGCACGCTGGAACAGATTTGGCTAAGGAGCCAGTACTGTAAACGTGACTTTTAGGGTTGAATTTGTACGCTGGAACAGATTTGGCTAAGGAGCCAGTGCTGTCAACGTGACTTTTGATTACTGTCATCTTCGAGCGCACAAGAGTGTGCGTGCTTGCAGTGGAGTTCTTGCCAAAGGTAGGAGTAGACACTGTGGCAGAGACTTCACCATTGACTGCCAACTGATTCTTAGGGACATAGACAGAGTGTCCCTTCGACGTGGCAGTGATGATGGAGGCTGGAGTGGGCTTGCCACCCTTAGCCCACTGTATTTCTTCATAGGCGAGTTGATCGAATTTGATCGTCATCACCTTCTTCGTCGAGCCGATTGACGAAGTGTCGCATTGAGTTGTTACCATCTCAGAAGAGGAGATGGTTTTCTCCAGCAGAGTCGCCAATTTGTTTTCCATAAAGAAATTCTCTTTATTTATTGTGTTTCTGGGAAAATTACAACTGTGGGAATCCGATCTAGAAGACGATCGCTTTATCCCTTGGACTATGCGAAGAAGAAAAGCTCTCAAAATTTTGACAGTAGATATCAATGTATCTGTACAATGAATGAGAAAAAGAACTCTATTTATAGAGTCAAGAATAATAACTGAAAAGATAACTGTCTTCACAGCCTATGCCTAGTTAAAAATCACGCAGGATTTAACATACACAAGGCTGTGAGCAGTTACTGGACGTGGCCTGTAACTGTTGGACACATGGCAATCATGCATGAGTCGTGTGCAAGTTACAGGACACGCAGGGGAGAGATCAGTGGCATGGCTGCCACGTACTCCAATTTGATAAAATCCACGCAGATTTGTTGAAAACGAAATCCACGCGAACTCGGTGTAGAAAGCTTCAAAATCCACGCAAACTTGGGGCAGGAAGCTTCAGGATCCACGCAGACTTCGAGGCAAAGAACTTCAAAATCCACGCAAACTTGTGGAAGAAAACTTCAGAATCCACGCAAACTTGAGGAAGAAAACTTCAGAATCTACGCAAACTTGAGATGAAGATCACAAATACACGCATACTTGAGATAGAACTGCCAGCTGTCTTGATTCGGCGTGTCTCGACTGACACAAAATCTCTGACAGTAATTGCTTTGTCAGTCGCATTAAATGACAAGAAACCCTTTTGGTACGCCAGCTCGACGAAGGCTGAGTCATGCTGAAGAAGATTTCGAAAATCACGCGATAGACGGCGATGATCTCTCGAATTCTGTGTATACGTGGCATACGAAGAGATATTCTTCGACTGTCGTGTTGTCAGTCATAATTACTCTTTGGCAAATGATGAGCTGTCTCCCAGCATGATTTATTTATATTGTCTGGATCAACTGAGCGTGACTTTTGACTCTGTCTTGATCAACTCAGCGTGACTTTCATTTTTGAGGCCTACAATGACAGGCTGGATTGGCAATTAATGATCTGGATTTTCAGGGCTATCGAATTTTTTGAAACTTGGACCAACATCGTATGGAGATCGATCAACAACTCGTGGTTTTCAACGGTTATCAACGGTCAGGCTGACGGCTTCTTTAAATCGAGTCATGGGGTCAAGCAAGAAGATGCTCTATCTTCCACCAACTTCATCATTGCGGCAGATGTCTTGAGCAGAAACCTTAATAAGATGGCTTGCACTCCTAACTTCCAGCACTATCATACCGCCAACGGCTGCCCGATCATTACTCACCTGACATTCATAGACGATATCCTCATTTTCTCGTCCGGAGACATCGGATCGGTGGATGTAGTCTACAACATGCTTCAGAGATACTCCATGTGATCTGGCCAGAAGGTCAACCCGGATAAAAGTATTATCTTCGCCCACCAAAATCTCAACAGAGAGTACGCGGCTAACCTCTCCAACACCACCTCCTTCCCCATCAAGCATCCCCCGTTCTACTACCTAGGATGTTCCCTCGTATACGGTAAATCCAACGTCGACATTTTTGAGGAGCTGATCAACCGTATCAGGGAAAAATTTGAGGGGTGGCATAACACTACCCTATCCCCAGGCGGCAAGATAATCCTCATCAAATACGTCCTCACCTCCATACCCATCTATACCATGGCTGCGTGCTCCCTCCCCCCCAAGAAAGTGCTCTCTTCGATCGAAAGCATCTTTAGCAACTTCCTTTGGGGGAACAGCGGTGGCAACGACAAGCATCATTGAGCTAGTTGGGATACCATGGAGCGTCCTATCGGAGAGGGGGGGCCTGGGATTCACCAAAATTTTCTACATCGTTAAAGCCTTCTTGATGAAACTGTGGTGGAAGCTCCGTACGAGTCAGAACTTATGGACCAGGTTTATGAAGGCGAGGTACTTCAAGCACATCCACCCATCTATGACAATTTCTAACAATAGATCCTCTGCGGCTTGGCGACGCATTCTCATCGGGCATTCTTTTGCTGAACCAGTGATGCACCTCCAGGTGGGCGACGGTGATTCCTCGCCATTTCTAGAACGTTGGGTTGGAGACACCTTGCTTCCCAATCTTTCAGCAGCCCCGAGGAACTGTAAGATCAAGGACTTGTGGGACCCCACTGATAACAACTGGAATTGGAACAAGGTCCGGGATTGGGCCGGGACTGAGGCAGTAGAGTGCATCCGCCGCTGTAGATCCACAATCTGATCTGCCGCAGATGAGCTACGGTGGTCGGTCGAAGCTACGGGATCCTTCTCGATCAGATCGGCCAGAAGAGTGGTCCAAGGCACCGCGGTACCTTCTCTTACCATTGTATCCTTCTGGCAGACATACATCCCCAAGAAGTGGTCCTTCCTGATTTGGAGAGCCCTTCGCAAGATCCTGCCCACAGTTGACTTTCTTAACACTATTGGGTTCAGCCTAGCGTCCGCGTGCACATGCTGCTATGATCATCAATCGAAAATAGTCGACCACATCTTCTGTCAGGGGGACCTCCCTGTCAAGGTCTGGAGAGTACTTTTCCAGCGTTGCAGAATGGCTCAAGGGGGTAGGTGCTTCTACGACCTCGTAGCGGCCTGGGCTTCTGCGTCCCATGGCCACCAGATCGTAGCAGTGGCCGCAACGTAGGTTTTCTGGAAGAATCGCAACAAAGCGAGATATGAAGGCCACTAGTATTCTGCAGACCAGCTTATTTGGGAGACCATTCGGTAGTGCCGCAAAAGAAGATCCTTCTGTTCGCACGTCCAGACAGACTTCTGGAATTCACTCCTATCCATGTCCTAGCCGTTTTGGTTTCCTTTTCTCCCCTTATTTTGGTAGTATAAGTGTATAGGCCTCGACATTTTGCGCCTAGTCGTATACTTGTACAGGTTTCAGCTTTTTCAGCATTTCGAAATAAAATGGGAAGTGTTTAATATATATATATATATATATATAGGCGCAGAGTCCTGCCAAAGTCTTTGTCTCTCTTGCACCAACGGATCGAGCGGGACTTATGCATCCATTGTAAAACCCCAAAATTTCTACTATTTTTTTATTTATATAAATTTGGTACTTTTTTTATTTTGTATTTATACGTCGCGTAGTTGCATTGTACGTCGCTCGCGAAATTTTATTTTTCGTAATTGCTCGACGAGTGCGAATATATACGAGCGCACATATTTTTAGAAAAATATTTTTTTTTCTATTTTTATAGTTTCAAAATAATATATAGTAATTACTTTATTTTTATCATTATAAAAAGGCGTAAGATATAATTTATGTATAAATTAATTCTCGAAATTATTTATTAATTATCTTAAATTATTTCAAAGGTATTTTTGAAGTAGTTCCTATTAATATTTAAATTAATTTTCAAAATTTATTAATATTAATATTTTATTATTCAAAAAGATATTTAAATATTTATTATTTTCAAAATTATTATTATTGGTATTTTTGGAAAATATATTTGAAAATTTTTGTGGCCATTTTAAATCTCGAATTGATTTTATGGATTTAATTTAAAAAGTTTTAAGGTAGAATTTATATTTATATTAGAGTTAGATGATCTAGATTTAAATTGGAATTTAATTTAAATTTAGATTTGATTTATTTGAATTAATATAGAATTTATCTATGGGAGAATTTGAATCCTCCCAATCATTATCCAACTGGGAATTCCTACCTCCTATAAAAAGGAGAGGTACTCCTCCATAATTCTCAACCATAATTTCTACCCCATTGTGCATCGTGTCCGTGCCTCCCATCCACTATAATCTCCACCAGTACAAATATATTATTAATCGGGGCCGACAAATCCGGACCTCCATTTCGTCGTATCAAACACCCTCGACACGACGAAACCTATCCTACTGTCGTCCCAGGACATCGACCACAACCGTCGTTACCACCCTCATCCAGCCATTACCATTGCCCCGTACGAAACATTCTCCGACACCACTACGCCCATCGCCATTAACTCCCTGTCGTCCCTACCGCTACCACCAGCATCTACCCCTTCGCTAACCACTCAATTTCGACGAACACCCTGCAGCCTCGACCTCGACCACCACCTACACTGGTACGAACACAACACAGCCACCGCTGCCATCGCCATCAGCCACGAAACCACCAACTCCGTCACATCTATCCGCCGACACCATCTTCTCGCCTCCGTAAATCGACAACTCGGCCACGACAACCTCGGCCAGCACCGCCGCTGTCGGTCATCATCATCCCCACAACCACCATCGCCGTTCCCAACCGGCGTCGCCCACAAGTCCCATCAACCATCGTCCCCCACAAGAGAAAAAAATATAATAAAAACCCCAAACCACCCTTACTTCCACCGGCCGCCGTATCCTCCGCCTAAGTCCGACCGTCGGCGTCCTCCTCCAACCGCGCCTCCGCGCGTGGACCACCTTCGTCGCCTCCGCGCGTGGACCACCAAGCGCCGCTCCGCCACTCATCCAGATCTCGGGTCGGCGTTCCCACCGACCGAGCGCCCGTGCCCTGACCCCCGTAGCGGCAGAACCCTCCGTCCCCTTGCCGAAAAACCCCACTGGCGCTTAATCCACCTTAGCGCCGCCTCCATCAAACCTCGACGCCGACGCGCCCCTCTGCCCGACCAAGTGACGTCGACCGCCCACATCCCTCCACCGCCGCAAGACTATCGTCGTTCATCCTCCGCGACCAGCGATTCTGCCCTAGCGCCCAGATCCTTGAGCCTGGCTTCCCGCTCCGGCCTCGCCGAGACCGCCGGTGCGCCTCCACCCATCCCCAGTCGCCGTGCCGCCTCCGCGCGCTGCCACGACGTCGGATTTCCTCTACCGAACCGATGGTAACCCCCTCTCCTTACTCTTCTCCCTATTTCTCAACTATTCTCTCTCTTACGAAAAGGAACGGGTTAGTTAAAAGTTTACTTTTCTTATTATTATTTTTATTATTATTATCTAATATTATTTGTTATTATTAGTACGATGTTATGTTATTTATTGCTATTATTATTATTAGTTTTATTATTACAGTATATATTAATTTTATTATTATTATTATTATTATTATTATTATTATCAAAAGAAAAAGAGGGTTGTATTGTTTTTAGGGTTTTATTATTATTAATATTATTATCATTATTATTAGTTATTATTAATTTTATTATTATTATTATGGATATTATTATCAGTAGTTTTGTTAAAATTATTATGGTTATTTATTCTTAATATAGGTAGTAAATATTCCAAAAAATATATTGTAATTAAAAATATAGTTTTTGGCCTACAAAACCTATTTGACAAAAATTAAGTTTCAATTTTTAAAAAATAAAATTTCTATATTTTCCAAATTATTTATCTAAAATTATTTTTAACTAAACAAATCTAGTTTTCCATATTATTGATACTTTCTAAAATAGCATAAGGTATTTCTCCACAAATTTCTCTTTTTATGACAATGACTAATCATCCATTCATGTTTTCTCGCAAATTCGGACCATATTGCATCGACCATGGCTATTGGTCAAACAAGACTTAATGGATTATTGCACCACACCAAGCGTAACACCAGGCAAGACACCTTGCCTTTGCTGTCTATTTACTTGCTCAATATCATGTATGCTCTTATCTATTATTTATTTCTAGCAAATGTAAAAAATTGTATTTTCAAAATCGTATGTAGATTCAAATTACTATACTTTAGTTTTCTTATGCAATTTGACTTAGAGTTAAGGGACCACCCTTGTGTGTGTCATATTCATTGGCCTCGACACTTGTGTGCCACAAAGTCGCGAGTCGCATATAGATACAAACTTGCATGCTGACTGATCATCGGTGCATACAGGCCGTGCGTTAGGATATAACTGCTAATAGCTATGGATGTCTAGAAGACTTAGCAGTTAATAGGAATTTCGTGATGTGGATATAGCACGTGTAGTGCATGGAGAGGGAGAAGACAGCTATTAGGCGTAGGGGCTTTCACTCGTTTACTTTCCTCCAGATGCCCTTAGTGACTCAGTCGAGTACTAATGGGCCGTGCATTTACTTTTCTCTAGCTGTCGTTAGTGACTCACCCAAGAGCTAGTGGCCGTGCATTTATTTTTCTCTCGATTCCCCTTAGCTCTTACTCGAGTGCTAATGGGCCGTGCATTTACTTTTCTCTAGACGCTACTAGCGCCTTGGTTGAAACGCTAACGCGCCGTGTTTCTAGTCTCGGAAGGTCCCTGTGTGGAACGTTATCTTCAAAGTGCATTTTCACATAGAATGGTTAAGGACCTTTATCTGTTTAGTTATATATAATTTTTGGTTGAGCTAACTTTATTCAGTTATGGCATGATATTATGTGTCTTGTTACGTCCCTCTGAGGACCTGGTTATCTCGCCAGGTGTGTGCTCTTATTTTTTGCAGGTGTTCTAGCTCTAGCCGTGACCATCTCTATTTCTTCGAGGATGATTGCACTTGGATCGTCTTCGCTTTGCTCGCCAAACTCATTTTATTTTCCATGTATTTTTCCCTTACTTGTTGGTAGTGGATTTGTCTCCGTCCAACATATTGTATCAGGACAATTCATTATCATTATATGATATCTTTTATTTATTTATTTTGTCTGGATGAGATTAGTTATGGTTCTACTGTATTTTACAGCTTATGTATTCATATGAGGTGTCCATATGTTGGAGTATACTTCGTATGTATATAGCTGGCATGTCTACGTTCCTAGTCCTACGTATTTTAGGACTGGGGCGTTACATATTTTTGTGGTGGCCCATGCAGGTCAAGATAAATTGTTTGGTTACTTTACCGTACCAAGCAAGCCTGCGAATAGGATTAGAAGTCTAAGATCTCATCCACATGCTTGACCTTTTTCCTCAATTCCATATTCGACCGACTCATCGGTTGCATCTTGCTTGATTCCTTCTATCAATATTCTTATCTTCCCTTCGTGTTTGCTAGAGATTGACCCTACTAGTAGATGTCCCAAACACCCTTAGCTTAAAATTTTGAGTTGGGTAGAATACCCCACGACCTGACACACCCTTGACCATTAAGGAGAATACAAATATGATTATCTAGACTATAGGGACTAGAGGGATTTAACCCATTTGGTCAACCAAGCCTTGGGCAATAAACCGTAGACTGGTCGTATAGGAATAAACAAGACTTAGATTTTATGACACTGAGACTATTCATTCTTTATTTCAATCTTAATCTCACGTGCCTATATTTTTACTATCTAGACTAATGATGCTAATGTGGCCTAGTTTTTGCAAGCTTAATCTTTTATCGAGCTTGTTCAAGACATATGTTATTTGGGTCGCACCCACTAACATATTGTCTAATCAAAACCAGTACATGATGGTCTGATCAACCGAGTGCACTTTGGTTCGCTTTTATCCATCGTTCTACGTGGATGGGGACATAGCTAAACTTGTCCTCTAGAGTCCCCTCTGCGACTGCCTTGACAATTCCTTTAAAATTATTCGGTCGTCTTTGAACCACGTATTCGTATTCGATAATATCACCTTTGGAACCCTTTATCGCTTTCGTCTTCCTCCTATTTTAGAATGACGAAATCCCTCATGCCAAATATCCCCTTTAGTTGCCCGATCACTTATGACCACTGTAATTAGCCATTACCAACCCGTGGCTATATCCTCATCCTAAAACTATTCGTCTTTTTCCTTGATCCTAAACCTACCATCGTGACATTCTAAATCATTTGAATAACCTCAATCGTTCTCCTATTTTCATGCCTTCGACCTAGACGTCCACTGTCCAATTTCCTTCCAAGGAACTACCCCTCCTATAGACTCTAAAAATTAATTCCCTTGATCTACTCAATTCGTGTTATCATGATTTCATTGCCTTAACTAGCAACCCTCCATATCCATGACTATTTTCGAAATTATCAAATTCGTGGCCTACTAAATGCTTATTTATGTTAAAGCGTTATTTCTTTGCCTTGCCCAAAGGCTTGTCATACCCCTTGTACCTTCTTACCCCCTTACTTATTCTTAATTTCGAGGACGAAATTCTTTTAAATTGGGTAGGATGTAAAACCCCTAAATTTCTACTATTTTTTTTTTATATAAATTTGGTTCTGATTTTTTTATTTTGTATTTATACGTCGCGTAGTTGCATTGTACGTCATGCACAAAATTTTATTTTTCGTAATTGCTCGACGAGTGCGAATATGTGCGAGAGCGTACATATTTTTAGAAAAATATTTTTTCCATTTTTATAGTTTCAAAATAATATATAGTAATTACTTTATTTTTATCATTATAAAAAGGCGTAAGATATATTTTATGTATAAATTAATTCTCGAAATTATTTATTAATTATCTTAAATTATTTCAAAGGTATTTTTGAAGTAGTTCCTATTAATATTTAAATTGATTTTCGAAATTTATTAATATTAATATTTTATTATTCAAAAAGATATTTAAATATTTATTATTTTTAAAATTATTATTATTAGTATTTTTGAAAAAAGTATTTGAAAATTTTTGTGGCCATTTTAAATCTCGATTTGATTTTATGGATTTAATTTAAAAAGTTTTAAGGTAGAATTTATATTTATATTAGAGTTAGATGATCTAGATTTAAATTAGAATTTATTTTAAATTTAGATTTGATTTATTTGAATTAATATGGAATTTATCTATGGAAGAATTTGAATCCTCCCAATCATTATCCAACTGGGAATTCCCACCTCCTATAAAAAGGAGAGGTACTCCTCCATAATTCTCAACCATAATTTCTACCCCATTGTGCATCGTGTCCGTGACTTCCATCCACTATAATCTCCACCAATACAAATACATTATTAATCGGGGCCGACAAATCCGGACCTCCATCCCGTCGTGTCAAACACCCTCGACACGACGAAACCTATCCTACTGTCTCCCAGGCCATCGACCACAACCGCCGTTACCACCCTCATCCAGCCATCACCATCGCCCCGTGCAGAATATTCCCCGACACCACCACGCCCATCGCCATCAACTCCCTGCCGTCCCTACCGCTTCCACCCGCATCTATCCCTTCGCCAACCAACCAATTCCGACGAACACGCTGCAGCCTCGACCTCGGCCACCACCTATACTGGTACGAACACAACACCGCCACCGCTGCCATCGCCATCAGCCACGAAACCACCAACTCCATCACATCCATCCGCCGACACCATCTCCTCGCCTCCGTAAACCGACAACTCCACGACAACCCCGGCTAGCACCGCCACTGCCGGTCATCATCATCCCCACAACCACCATCGCCGTTCCCGACCGGCACCGTCCACAAGTCCCATCAACCATGTCCCCCACAAGAGAAAAAAATAATAAAAACCCCAAACCACCCTTACCTCCACCGGCCGCCGTGTCCTCCGCCCAAGTCCGACCGTCGGCGTCCTCCTCCAATCGTGCCTCCACGCGTGGACCACCTTCGTCTCCTCCGCGCTTGGACCACCAAGCGCCGTTCCGCCACTCATCCAGGTCTTGGGCCGGTGTTCCCACCGACCGAGCGCCCGTGCCCTGACCGCCGCAGCGGCGGAACCCTCCGCCCCCTTGCCGAAAAACCCCGATGCCGCTCACTCCTCCTTAGCGTTGCCTCCATCAAAACTCGGCGCCGACGCGGCCCTCCGCCCGACCAGGTGACGTCGACCACCCACATCCCTCCGTCGCTGCGAGACTGTCGCCGTTCATCCTCCGCGACCAGCGATTCTGTCCTAGCGCCCAGATCTGTGAGCCTGGCTTCCCACTCCGGCCTCGTCGAGACCATCGGTGTGCCTCTACCCATCCCCGGTCGTCGCGCCGCCTCCGTGCGCTACCACGATACCGGATTCCCTCCGCCGAACCGATGGTAACCCCCTCTCCTTACTCTTCCCCCTATTTCTCAACTATTCTCTCTCTTACGAAAAGGAACGGGTTAGTTAAAAGTTTACTTTTCTTATTATTATTTTTATTATTATTATCTAATATTATTTGTTATTATTAGTATGATGTTATGTTATTTATTGCTATTATTAATATTATTATTGTTATTAGTATTATTATTACAGTATATATTAATTTATTATTGTTATTATTATTATTATTATTATTATTATCAAAAGAGAAAGAGGGTTGTATTATTTTTAGGGTTTTAT
The DNA here is from genome assembly GCA_029216955.1 of Iris pallida. NCBI lineage: Eukaryota > Viridiplantae > Streptophyta > Magnoliopsida > Asparagales > Iridaceae > Iris > Iris pallida. The sequence continues at coordinate 4,862,589 of JANAVB010021800.1, read as the reverse complement.
TATTATTAATATTATTATCATTATTATTAGTTATTATTAATTTTATTATTATTATTATGGATATTATTATCAGTAGTTTTGTTAAAATTATTATGGTTATTTATTCTTGATATAGGTAGTAAATAATCCTAAAAATATATTATAATTAAAAATATAGTTCTTGGCCTACAAAACCTATTTGACAAAAAATAAGTTTCAATTTTTAAAAAATAAATTTTTTATATTTTCCAAAGTACTTATCTAAAATTGTTTTTAACTAAACAAATCTAGTTTTCCATATTATTGATACTTTCTAAAATAGCATAAGGTATTTCTCCACAAATTTCTCTTTTCTTGACAATGGCTAATCATCCATTCATGTTTTCTCGCGAATTCGGACCATGTTGCATCGACCATGGCTATTGGTTAAACAAGACTTATTGGATCATTGTACCATACCAGGCGTAACACCAGGCAAGACACCTTGCCTTTGTTGTCTATTTACTTGCTCAATATCATGCATGCTCTTCTCTATTATTTATTTCTAGCAAATATAAAAATTGTACTTTCAAAATCGTATGTAGATTCAAATTACTATACTTTAGTTTTCTTATGCAATTTGACTTAGAGTTAAGGGACCACCCTTGTGTGTGTCGCATTCATTGGCCTCGACACTTGTGTGCCACGAAGTCGTGAATCGCATATAGATACGAACTTGCATGCTGACTGATCATCGGTGCGTACAGGCCGTGCGTTAGGATATAACTGCTAATAGCTATGGATGTCTAGAAGACTTAGCAGTTAATAGGAATTTCATGATGTGGATACAGCACGTGTAGTGCATGGGGAGGAAGAAGACAGCTATTAGGCGTAGGGGCTTTCACTCGTTTACTTTCCTCTAGATGCCCTTAGTGACTCAGTCGAGTACTAATGGGCCGTGCATTTACTTTCTTCTAGCTGCCGTTAGTGACTCACCCAAGTGCTAGTGGCCGTGCATTTATTTTTCTCTAGATGCCCCTTAGCTCTCACTCGGGTGCTAATGGGCCGTGTATTTACTTTTTTCTAGATGCGACTAGTGCCTTGGTTGAAATGCTAACGCGCCGTGTTTCTAGTCTCGGATGGCCCCTGTGTGGAACGTTGTCTTCAAAGTACATTTTCACATAGAATGGTTATGGACCTTTATCTGTTTAGTTATATATAATTTTTGGTTGAGCTAACTTTATTCAGTTATGGCATGATATTATGTGTCTTGTTACGTCTCTCTGAGGACCTAGTTATCTCGCCAGGTGTGTGCTCTTATTTTTTGCAGGTGTTCTAGCTCTAGCCGTGACCATCTCTATTTTTTCAAGGATGATTGCACTTGGATCGTCTTCGCTTTGGTCGCCAAACTCATTTTATTTTCCATGTATTTTTCCCTTACTTGTTGGTAGTGGATTTGTCTCCGTCCAACATATTATATCAGGACAATTCATTATCATTATAAGATATCTTTTATTCATTTATTTTGTGTGGATGAGATTAGTTATGGTTCTACTATATTTTACAGCTTATGTATTCATATGAGGTGTCCATATATTTGAGTATACTTCGTATGTATACAGCTGGCAAGTCTACGTTCCTAGTCCTACGTATTTTGGGACTGGGGCGTTACACATTTTTGTGGTGGCCCATGCAGGTCAAAAAAAATTATTTGGTTACTTTACCGTACCAAGCAAGCCTGCGAATAGGATTAGAAGTCTAGGATCTCATCCACATGCTTGACCTTTTTCCTCGATTCCATATTCGACCGACTCATCGGTTGCATCTTGCTTGATTCCTTCTATCAATATTCTTATCTTTCCTTCGTGCTTGCTAGAGATTGACCCTACTAGTAGATCTCCCAAACACCCTTAGCTTAAATTTTTAAGTTGGGTAGAATACCCCACGACCTGACACACCCTTGACCATTAAGGAGAATACAAATAGGATTATCTAGACTATAGGGACTAGAGGGATTTAACCTATTTGGTCAACCAAGCCTTGGGCAATAAACCGTAGACTGATCGTATAGGAATAAACAAGACTTAGATTTTATGACACTGAGACTATTCATTCTTTATTTCAATCTTAATCTCACGTGCCTATATTTTTACTATCTAGATTAATGATGCTAATGTGGCCTAGTTTTTGCAAGCTTAATCTTTTATCGAGCTTGTTCAAGACATATGTTATTTGGGTCGCACCCACTAACATATTGTCTAATCAGAACCAGTACATGATGGTCTGATCAACCGAGTGCACTTTGGTTCGCTTTTATCCATCGTTCTACGTGGATGGGGACATAGCTAAACTTGTCCTCTAGAGTCTCCTCTGCGACTGCCTTGACAATTCCTTTAAAATTATTCGGTCACCTTTGAACCACGTATTTGTATTCGATAATATCACCTTTGGAACCCTTTATCGCTTTCGTCTTCCTCCTATTTTAGAATGACGAAATCCCTAGTGCCAAATATCCCCTTTAGTTGTCCGATCACTTATGACCACTATAATTAGCCATTACCAACCCGTGGCTATATCCTCATCCTAAAACTATTCGACTTTTTCCTTGAACCTAAACCTACCATCGTGACCTTCTAAATCATTTGAATAACCTCAATCGTTCTCCTATTTTCATGCCTTCGACCTAGACGTCCACTGCCCAATTTCCTTGTAAGGAACTACCCCTCCTATAGACTCTAAAAATTAATTCCCTTGATCTACTCAATTCGTGTTATCATGATTTCATTGCCTTAACTAGCAACCCTCTATATCCATGACTATTTTCGAAATTATCAAATTCATGACCTACTAATTGCTTATTTATGTTAAAGCGTTATTTCTTTGCCTTGCCCGAAGGCTTATCATACCCCTTGTACCTTCTTACCCCCTTACTTATTCTTAATTTCGAGGACGAAATTCTTTTAAGTTGGGTAGGATGTAAAACCCCTAAATTTCTACTATTTTTTTATATAAATTTGGTACTGGTTTTTTTATTTTGTATTTATATGTCGCGTAGTTGCATTGTACGTCGCGCGCAAAATTTTATTTTTCGTAATTGCTCGACGAGTGCGAATAAGTGCGAGAGCGTACATATTTTTAGAAAAATATTTTTTCCATTTTTATAGTTTCAAAAAAATATATAGTAATTACTTTATTTTTATCATTATAAAAAGGCGTAAGATATAATTTATGTATAAATTAATTCTCGAAATTATTTATTAATTATCTTAAATTATTTCAAAGGTATTTTTGAAGTAGTTCCTATTAATATTTAAATTGATTTTCTAAATTTATTAATATTAATATTTTATTATTCAAAAAGATATTTCAATATTTATTATTTTCAAAATTATTATTATTAGTATTTTTGAAAAATTTATTTGAAAATTTTTGTGGTCATTTTAAACCTTGATTTGATTTTATGGATTTAATTTAAAAAGTTTTAAGGTAGAATTTATATTTATATTAGAGTTAGATGATCTAGATTTAAATTAGAATTTATTTTAAATTTAGATTTGATTTATTTGAATTAATATGGAATTTATCTATGGGAGAATTTGAATCCTCCTAATCATTATCCAACTGGGAATTCCCACCTCCTATAAAAAGGAGAGGTACTCCTCCATAATTCTCAACCATAATTTCTACCTCATTGTGCATCGTGTTCGTGCCTTCCATCCACTATAATCCCCACCAATACAAATACATTATTAATCGGGGCCGAAAAATCCGGACCTCCATCCCGTCGTGTCAAACACCTTCGACACGACGAAACCTATCCTACTGTCTCCCAGGCCATCGACCACAACCGCCGTTACCACCCTCATCCAGCCATCACCATCGCCCCGTGCGGAATATTCCCCGACACCACCACGCCCATCAACTCCCTTCCGTCCCTACCACTTCCACCTGTATCTATCCCTTCGCCAACCACCCAATTCCGATGAACACCCTGCAGCCTCGACCTCGGCCACCACCTATACTGGTACGAACATAACACCGCCACCGCTGCCATCGCCATCAGCCACGAAACCACCAACTCCGTCACATCCATCCGCCGACACCATCTCCTCGTCTCCGTAAACCGACAACTCCACGACAACCCCAGCCAGCACTGCCACTGCCGGTCATCATCATCTCCACAACCACCATCGCCGTTCCCGGCCGGCACCGCCCACAAGTCCCATCAACCATCGTCCCCCACAAGAGAAAAAAATAATAAAAACCCCAAACCACCCTAACCTCCACCGGCCGCCGTGTCCTCCGCCCAAGTCCGACCGCCGGCGTCCTCCTCCAGCCGTGCCTCCGCGAGTGGACCACCTTCATCTCCTCCGCGCGTAGACCACCAAGCGCCGCTCCGCCACTCATCCAGATCTCGGGCCGGTGTTCCCACCGACCGAGCGCCTGTACCCAGACCGTCGCAACGGCGAAACCCTCCGTCCCTTGCCGGAAAACCCTGCTGCCGCTCACTCCTCCTTAGCGTCACCTCCATCAAAACTCGGCGTCGACGCACCCCTCCGCCCGACCAGGTGACGTCGACCGCCCATATCCCTCCGCCGCTGCGAGACTGTCGCCGTTCATCCTCCGCGACCAGCGATTCTGCCCTAGCGCCCAAATCTGTGAGCCTGGCTTCCCGCTTCGGCCTCGCCGAGACCGCCGGTGCACCTCCACCCATCCCCAGTCATCGTGCCGCATCCGTACGCTGCCACGATGTTGGATTCCCTCCGCCGAACCGATGGTAACCCCCTCTCCTTACTCTTTCCCCTATTTCTCAACTATTCTCTCTCTTACGAAAAGGAACGGGTTAGTTAAAAGTTTTCTTTTCTTATTATTATTTTTATTATTATTATCTAATATTATTTGTTATTATTAGTATGATGTTATGTTATTTATTGCTATTATTGTTATCAGTATTATTATTACAGTATATATTAATTTATTATTATTATTATTATTATTATTATCAAAAGAGAAAGAGGGTTGTATTGTTTTTAGGGTTTTATTATTATTAATATTATTATCATTATTATTAGTTATTATTAATTTTATTATTATTATGGATATTATTATCAGTAGTTTTGTTAAAATTAATATGGTTATTTATTCTTGATATAGGTAGTAAATAATCCTAAAAATATATGATAATTAAAAATATAGTTTTTGGCCTACAAAACCTATTTGACAAAAATTAAGTTTCAATTTTTAAAAAACAAATTTTCTATGTTTTCCAAAGTACTTATCTAAAATTATTTTTAACTAAACAAATCTAGTTTTCCATATTATTGATACTTTCTAAAATAGCATAAGGTATTTCTCCACAAATTTCTCTTTTCATGACAATGGCTAATCATCCATTCATGTTTTCTCGCGAATTCGGACCATGTTGCATCGGCCATGGCTATTGGTCAAACAAGACTTATTGGATCATTGCACCACACCAGGCGTAACACCAGGCAAGACACCTTGCCTTTGTTGTCTATTTACTTGCTCAATATCATGCATGCTCTTATCTATTATTTATTTCTAGCAAATGTAAAAATTGTACTTTTAAAATCGTATGTAGATTCAAATTACTATACTTTAGTTTTCTTATGCAATTTGACTTAGAGTTAAGGGACCACCCTTGTGTGTGTCGCATTCATTGGCCTTGACACTTGTGTGCCACGAAGTCGCGAGTCGCATATAGATACGGACTTGCGTGCTGACTGATCATCGGTGCGTACAGGCCGTGCATTAGGATATAACTGCTAATAGCTATGGATGTTTAGAAGACTTAGCAGTTAATAGGAATTTCGTGATGTGGATACAGCACGTGTAGTGCATGGGGAGGGAGAAGACAGCTATTACGCGTAGGGGCTTTCACTCGTTTACTTTCCTCTAGATACCCTTAGTTACTCAGTCGAGTACTAATGGGCCGTGCATTGACTTTCCTCTAGCTGCCGTTAGTGACTCACCCAAGAGCTAGTGGCCGTGCATTTATTTTTCTCTAGAAGCCCCTTAGCTCTCACTCGAGTGCTAATGGGCCATGCATTTACTTTTCTCTAGACGCCACTAGTGCCTTGGTTGAAACGCTAACGCACCGTGTTTCTAGTCTCGGAAGGCCCCTGTGTGGAACGTTGTCTTCAAAGTGCATTTTCACATAGAATGGTTAAGGACCTTTATCTGTTTAGTTATATATAACTTTTAGTTGAGCTAACTTTATTCAGTTATGGCTTGATATTATGTGTCTTATTACGTCCCTTTGAGGACCTGGTTATCTCGCTAGGTGTGTGCTCTTATTTTTCGCAGGTGTTCTAGCTCTAGCCGTGACCATCTCTATTTTTTCGAGGATGATTGCACTTGGATCGTCTTCGCTTTGCTCGCCAAACTCATTTCATTTTCCATGTATTTTTTCCTTACTTGTTGGTAGTGGATTTGTCTCCACCCAACATATTATATCAGGACAATTCATTATCATTATATGATATCTTTTATTTATTTATTTTGTGTGGATGAGATTAGTTATGGTTCTACTACATTTTAAAGCTTATGTATTCATATGAGGTGTCCATATATTGGAGTATACTTCGTATATATACAGCTGGCATGTCTATGTTCCTAGTCCTACGTATTTTTGGACTGGGGCGTTACATCCATGCACCATCGGATTGAACAGGACCCACGTGATGCCGCTCGATCCAACGGCCAATGGATGCAGGACTTCAACGTTGTACCCTGGTTGCCCTCACATTCAACCTTTGGAGGGGATAGGCCATGTTAATTTGAGGCAAAATGTCAAACCGAAGAGATCTTCGTCTCCTTCACTCATGTTATGGATAGCACATATTTGCTGTAATTACTTTGGAGCCGAGCTCCAAAAATATTTGAATCAAATAGGTGCTGTAACTGAAACATCAAGCACACAAAGCAACACACGTTTGCTAGCACCCTTAAGTCTTAAGCATCTCCAATGATATGTACAGTTGCTTACGGCCGTATGTCATGGACTTAGTGTTTTTGCTAGCACTTTGTCCCATGCGGCGCATTATCTTCCTCCTCGAAGACTCGTACAAGCCTTTCCAACACAACTTAGCTAAATCGCTAAGAAAAATAAGAAGAGTGGAGCAAAGTGGGACTCGTAAGATTTCTTTATTGACTTGGAGAATGCTTACAAGTTTTAGGTGGTGAGGAACAAATGAGGCATACCCCTTATATATAATGGCTTATAGAGCTTTACATGGAAAGTCCTGGAAGGAATATTCTAAGGATTATTCTTCCTACCATAACGGAATGGCATATTCCAGGTTTATTCCCTAAGAACATAAAAAAAAATTACGGGTCATCCAGAAGGTTCTTGTGCCTCCTAGAAGGATCTTGGGCCTTCCAAAAAAATACACCAACTTCCAGAGAGTTCCGTCATCTTCTGGAATGTTCTAGAAGCTTCTCGCATAACCTTGGTCTGTGGAAAGGTTATGAAACTCACTACCAAAATACAGTAAATTAGCGACGGAACATTAGTGACGGATATTGTCCGTCGGCATTAGCGACGACTTTATGGCAACTAGCCGACGGAGTACCGACGACAAGCCGTTACATTTTTTATTTTATTTTTAGGGGGAGAAAAGGTCGCTCATCCGTCGCTAGGGCGTCGGAGATATAGCGACGGATATTTAACCGTCGCTATGCTGTCGATTATTTGACGGGAATTGTGGGGAGAATTGCCGGGACAGTTCTTCGACTACGTAGATAAAGTTGACTGTCCTCCGAGAGGTCCATCTGAGTAGGACGTATACTCTGAGAGATCACCTTTACAAGAATGATATCAGTAGTGGGATTGAGTGTTGGAGGAGATATTATCAGAGTATACGTCCTACTCAGATGGGTCTCTCACCGTTACTATTTTTTTCTGACAGCATGGTGGATGTGCTCCGTCAACAGATTCTTGCTCCGAGCCAAAACTTTGCCCTGGAGCTCAAGTAGACATCCTTCGTGTAGAGCTCGAGTGAGAGGTTCCTGACAGCATGGTGGTCTTCTTTGTCAAAGTATCCGTGCTCGTCCCACATTGGTTGTGGGACGAGCACGGATACTTTGACAAAGGAGACCACCATGCTGTCAGAAACCTCTCACTCGAGCACTACACGAAGGATGTCCACTTGAGCTCCGGGACAAAGTTTTGGCTCAGAACAAGAATCTGTTGACGGAGCACATCCACCATGCTGTCAGAAAAAAATAGTAACAGTGAGAGACCCATCTGAGTAGGACATATACTCTGATAATATCTCCTCCAACACTCAATTCCACTACTGATATCAGTCTTGTAAAGGTGATCTCTCAGAGTATATGTCCTACTCAGATGGATCTCTCAGAGTATCCTCTCCGGTTGGGTTGTGTTCTGAGCCATCCGTTCTCACACTTAAAATACATATGAATTAGAACTGTGTTTTATATTTTCGATGAACCCTGGGATTGGATTCTGTATTTTAGTTTCTGTATTTTGGCTCCAGCTCCATTTGCATTAATCTACGGTATGACATGGTGATCAAGACATAGTCCCTGCAGCCATTCGACTGGCGAGGCAGAAACTATGTCGCCGTAGATAAAGTTGACTGTCCTCCGACCCTCATCCCTCGCCAATGATGATACGACAACCTATCACTATGTCTTATATAGTAGTAGATGACGTTTTAGTATTACATTATGTGAGTTCATCTTGATTTTGTTATATCCTTCAGATACTAGATACGATAAGAACATATACTACACCATATGTACAGAACATAGATGATTCACACTAATGTATGCTAGAATAAATTTTGGGTTGTGTTCTGAGCCATCCATTCTCACACTTGGAGATAAATCGAATTTTTGCTATTTTATCTGAGCCATCCGGGCAATCGAACTCCTCCTCCTCCTTAAAGTATTGTAATTAAGAAAATTTGGAATATTTGTGGGAATTTTGGAATATTTGTGCTATGATCGGATTATAACGACGGATATTAGGTTACTCTTCAGGATAATTGATGTCTATTTTATATTAATTTGGTTTGGTCTATATGATTATTGGATAATTGGTGTGCATTAAATTCGTATATGCATATTTGGTCTATGTGATTATTGGATAATTGGTGTGTATTATATATTTGGTCTATGTGATTGTTGGATAATTGGTGTGCATTATATATTGGTTTGGTTTATGCATATTTTTGTGAACAGGAAAAGTGCTGCAATTTTTTTTCAAAAAAATCTCTGTTAGCGATGGACTAGTGACCGGTTAGCGATGGATATTTCCAGCTCCATTTGCATTAATCTACAGTACGACATGGTGACCAGGACATAGTCCCTGCAGCCATTCGACTGGCGAGACAGAAACTATGTCGCCGTATATAAAGTTGACTGTCCTCCGACCCTCATCCCTCGGCAATGATGATACGACAACCTATCACTATATCTTATATAGTAGTAGATGATGTTTTAGTATTACATTATGTGAGTTCATCTTGATTCTGTTATATCCTTTGGATACTAGATACGATAAGAACATATACTACACCATATGTACAGAACATAGATGATTCACACTAATGTATGCTAGAATGAATTTTGGGTTGTGTTCTGAGCCATCCGTTCTGATCAAGCATCTTCCTTCTCCTCTCCTCCACCATGGCTCTGGACCCATCTGCTCCTCCCTATTTTCCTTCTTCTTATTTAACTCTCTCAGCCACATATGATATCCACCTCAAGTGTAGAGTCGGGGGAGAAAAAGTGTGCAGGAAGAGGAGGGGGAAGCAGCACAACCGACGGCATGACTCGGAGGAAGTACAGATGTTTTCTTCAACATCCGTAGGAGAACTATAAGGATATATCTTTTCACAACATGTCACCTTGTCAAAGACCCTTAATGTAAATATCATGTTACCGCGGTGTCGGAAGACTAACATGTCATAATTTTTTAAGCCGCGTGTTTTGACATAATCCTCCCAACTCTTTCCTCCTATGTAGTAATCTTGCATTACTACATAGCAGAAAAGAGTTTGGAGGATTATGTCAAAACACACGGCTTAGAAAATTATGATATGTTAGTTTTCCGACAACGCGGTAACATGGTTGTCACATTAAGGGTCTTTGACAAGGTGATATGTTGTAAAAAGATATTTTTTATAGTTCTCCTACGGATGTTGAAAAAAACCTCTGTACTTCCTCCGGGTCATGCCGTCGGCTGTGCTGCTTCCCCCTCCTCTTCCTGCCCACTTCTTCTCCCCCGACTCTACACTTGAGGTGGATATCATATGTGGCTGAGAGAGTCAAATAAGAAGAAGGAAAGTAGGGAGGAGCAGATGGGTCCAGAGCTATGGTGGAGGAGAAGAGAAGGAAGATGCTTGATCAGAACGGAGGAATTGATGGATGGCAGAGAACTAGAAAGCACTGATCCTTCCTGTTGTGAGAACTGTAAATAGTGAGAAATGAGAGGGGGGTCTTTGATTTTTGCGTTCATCATCATTAGAGGGAGCAGTACTGGAAAAGTTGTGATATTGATAGCATGAGAGAGGGAGAGGGTGAGTGGAGGGAGGGAAGTGGCTGCTTGCCTTTGGCTCACTCGAGCGGTATTTGTCCTTCGACCCTCATCCCTCGGCAATGATGATATGACAACCTATCACTATATCTTATATAGTAGTAGATGATGTCTTAGTATTACATTATGTGAGTTCATCTTGATTCTGTTACATTCTTCAGATACTAGATACGATAAGAAAATATACTACACCATATGTACAGAACATAGATGATTCACACTAATGTATACTAGAATGAATTTTGGGTTGTGTTCTGAACCATTCGTTCCCAGACTTGGCAATTAAGCATATGAAATAGAACTGATTATGTTTAGTTTGTCTTACGATACAGATTTTTATATCCAAATTGAAATGGATCGTTACTTCGTTGATCGTACATGGATGTACTAGCGGATCAACCTCCTGGACCGTAGGTACTTATAAGTATTGACCGTATCGGATTAGTATCGATCTATCGTTTTGGTATGGGCAAAGTCTGACTTGCGGTCTTTGCTGAGGCCAAAGTCGATTTTCCTATGTGTTTTGGAATTTTGGAATATTTGTGGGAATTTTGGAATATTTGTGGGAATTTTGGAATATTTGTGCTATGATCGGATTATAACGACGGATATTAGGTTACGCTTCAGGATAATTGATGTCTATTTTATATTAATTTGGTTTGGTCTATATGATTCTTGGATAATTGGTGTGCATTAAATTTGTATGTGCATAATTGGTCTATGTGATTCTTGGATAATTGGTGTGCATTATATATTTGGTCTATGTGATTGTTGGATAATTGGTGTGCATTATATATTGGTTTGGTTTATGCATATTTTTGCGAACAGGGAAAGTGCTGCAATTTTTTTCAAAAAAATCTCATTTAGCGACGGACTATTGACCGGTTAGCGACGGATATTTCCAGTTTTCGACTACTGTTCGGCGGCATATCCGTCGCTAACTGGAGATTTGAAAATGTTTCCAGGTAGCGACGGATGGTCGACGGAATATCCGTTGGAAACGTTCTGGTGGTATATAGTTCGACGGAATGGCGACGACTCATCCGTCGCCATGGTTCTGGAAATGCCAAGCATTTCCAGAACATGGTCGACGGATAATCCGTCAGTTTTCCGTCGCTACTTCCGTCCACTGTTAGCGACGGCGATCGACGGAATAGCGACAGAATGATACACTCTGATACGCTATTACGACGGTTTACCGACGGACCATTACGTCGCTAGTTTCTACACAGTTCAGTATTTAATACTTGAAATGGACGAAAGCCCGTCGAAAATTCGTCGCTAATGCTTCGTATTGTGAAGTCGACAAGCCGTCGCTATTCCGTCCCTTGACGACTGCTTAGCGACGGACCGTTATTAGCGACGAGCTGATTGCCGACGGATTATTTTGGCCAAGATCCGTCAGTGATCGGTCGCTAATACAAATTGCCGACGGACGGGCGACGGATCTGGCCGTCGCTAAATCGACATATTTTGGTAGTGACTTGGCCTCAGGCGGGACACAACATTTGGGATGTTACATTCTCCTCCACCTAAGGCATTGACTCCCTCGTCAACCATGCTCGCTGAGAAATGCCTGGATCTTGACTTCGAACTGATGCAGCATATCAGCACGTTCCCAGCTAGACTCGCCATAAGGCATGCCCTTCCATTAGATGAGGTACTCCACATTCGGGGATACGCCTCGCCGATGAATGGTTCTCTTGTCCAGCACGGCTTCTACCTTCTTGGCGAAACATGTCATCATGGTCACCGTGGGTCACTTCGAAACTCCTCGTTGGAGATCATCCGAGTCTTCATGGTCCGTCTTCAGGTAACTGCATGGAAGATTGGATGAATCTTCAGCTTGACGGAGAGTTCGAGCTTGAAGGCCACCTTGCCTACCTTCTTGAGCACGGGGAAGGGGCCTTCGTACTTTCAAATCAGTCCTTTGTGTACTTTTTAGAACACCTTGAACTGTTACGGTTGTAGCTTCACTAGCACCATGTCCCCCCTTCGCCTCGCGTCAGCTCGCTTCTTCATCTTACTCGCGGCCTTCTCCAAAAATGCTTTGGAAATGTCCGCCTTTACCTTGAAATCTGAAGTAAATAGGTCGGCCATGGGGCTTCTACTCGTGTCACGACCCGCACCCACCGTGAGGGAACGAGTACGTAACAGTACGTAACACCCGCAGTGTCGGCGGTAGAACGCTGTTCTAGGTCATGAACTATAACTAACTAACATGAAATACTCTCCATAAGGAGGCCAACACAGAGGTACATCTCAATCACAATCTAGATATAGAATATGGTACGATGAAATAGATAAGAAACTCCTCAACTGAGGCACAACAGAATGAAATAACATAAGTTAACAACTACTAGTCTCAACATCTCAAATTATACAAATCTGAAAATAAGGACAACAACTAAACATGAAAAAGGAAATAATCTAGACTATCTAAACTATGTAATGGGTATCATCCTCAGCAGCTGCCTGAACCCCTCCAGGGGTCCAAGTCGCGAGTGTCATCTAGGCAAGCTCCAAGGTAAGGGGTGCAGGGTTCCTCATCATCCTCTGTAAAATTTTTAACAGGTCCAGTCAGGAGGGAGCGAGCACAAAATATCTTACGCAGTTCATATCAAGTTAGAAAATATAAAGCATGCAATAGAGTAAGATACAGGAAATCCTGAAAGAAGAATATATATGAAAAACAGCAGAGATTTGATAATAGAAAATATCTATATATGATAAGTAAGAACTGTAAGCAATATATGATTTAGAGTACAATATTGTTATGTAAACGATTTAGGATAATGCAATGGTAACTCCATTGTACGTGAGTGTACAATAGACATATACAATAATTATACAATGTCGTACAATAGGATTTGATTATATAACCAATTCTACTCCCCCTCCCCAATCAATACACAAGGATCCACTCCAGTTATGTTATCTTATACAATATTGTACAATGTTATACAATAGATGTACAATGTTATACAATAGTTGTACAATGTTATACAATAGTTGTACAATAGTAACATCTCAAAAGAAGATCCATATAGTACCAATTCGTGATAACAATCGTTTCAGCATCAAGTATAGTAATCTAGAGCAAGAATGTAAATCCAGACAAGTATGAAACGGTCAGAGAATGTACTCGCCTGGTATCTGAATGTCTGAAGTAAATGTACTGTCCGAGATGAGGTACCTGACTCCTAGTTAGAGCAACACAAGTCAAGATGTTCACAGGAAATGATAATATAATCTACAATGCATCTGCATGCTGTCTAGGTCAAACTAGACTAAAGTCAACACTTGGTCAACTCCAGTCAACTATACTAGTCAAGGCTAGGTCAACTAGGTCAAACTTAACCCAAACAAGTCTGATAAGTCTCACTAGGCCTAACCAAGCCTAGTCTAGCAATCACACACTAATCACAAGGCTATACAAGCCAAACACAAGCCATCACATTCAATATTATACATAAGAGAAGGAAGCTATCTTGTAAGCTGTGTGTGTGTGTGAACATGGAGGTGTACATGAAAAGAGAAATCAATACTAGGCCATATATCTTTGTACCCACATATATACATATATATATACATGTATATGTATATAACTATAGGGAATCTCTATTTATCACATTAACACATTAGCCATATATAATATATACATATATATATATATAGAGTGGGATAGAGAAGAGCATGTAATTGTGTGAGAGAGAGAGTGGAAAGGTGTACTCAGGAAATGAAGAGCCCATGTGTGTGTGTGTGTGTGTGTGTGTGTGTGTGATATATGTAAGGATGAGTGTATGTGTGTAAAATGATATGGTGTAGGTGTTAGGTGCACTGTAATCTGGAAACAGTGTGGTATAAAGGGTGTTAAAGTGTGGAGCATGGCAGTAAAAATCAGTGTGTGGACAGTAAGAGCATGTGTGTGTACCATATAGATAAAACAGTGTGTGTGAACCTGGAACAATGAGTGTCACATAGGAATAGGAAATCAGTGAACACAATCTAAATTCTGAAACTGGAATTAAAGCTCAGTTTCAAGAATTATCTAACAGTGCAAGATTAGGGGGGATTTGAGTGAAAGACAACTCAGAAATTTATATACATAACCATAATCAATTGGAAACAAACCTCAACCCAAAATGAAAACCAAATCATGAATCCCTATCTCAATTATTGAATTAATCAATCTCAGTTTTAAGGAAAACTAAATGACAGTTCTATATGAACAGTTCAATTGAGAAAAGCATTCAGTTCTCAGATTTCCAGTCAAATGGAAATCGAAAACAATTTGTAAATGGGAAGAAGACAGTTTTAACATAACTTCTTATCAGTTAACTATGAATAAACAGTTGAAATAGAAATTCAGCTCATGTATTTAGAATCATGTGACAGTTATATCAACCCATTTGAATTTAGTCACCAACATCTCCAACACAATTATGAGAATCGACACAGGTATTGAGAACTGTGGAATCAAACAGTTAAGGAAGGGAAATCAATTCCAAAAATTAGGAATTGAAATAATGCTTCAATATTCAGTTTGAGACTAGGAACCCAATTCAGGTACTCAAAGGGAAATCAATTCTCAGTGATATTAAATAAAAAAAATCAGTTAAAGGAACGAAATCAATACTTAGATTATAAGAAAAGGAAATCATTGATAGTGAACTTGCAATGAAACTAACAAGGAAAAAGAAGTCAATTCAGTTAAGAATAATGGTATCAATCGAAATACATTCGAATCCCAACTCAACATCTAAATTCCCATTCCATACCATAAAACTCATTCTAATATGTAAATCGAATTAACCCTGAACTAACAATTATGTGGGATTCATTTGACAGCTGAAACATCAATTTAAAAGGATTAAAATAGGATGAACATAAGGAAAACAGGGATTTAAAACATGTATAAGTCCATACATACAACTCAATATCAAAATTCCTACCCCACATCATGAAGCATAATCTAAATGAAACTTTGAACTAATTAGGAACTAACAACTATGTAGGATTATTTTGGCAGCTGAAAACATCAATCTATAATAGATTAAATAGGGACTAAGTTTAGGAAAAACTGAACATAATGTGTATCAGAATATAGGCAGGTTCAACCCCATTTCGATTCAATACCAACCAAATCATGCAATCCAGTATAAACCCAGTCATGCAACTATTATCCAGACATCATGTCATGTATACACATCATTAATTTATATTATTTATCAATTTAAACTCATTTAAACTCAAAAAATAAGTTTTTTGAACACAGGTATCAGAGTTGTGTAAGAATCCCAAATTCGAATTATAAAATTGATTTAACATCAAATTAATCATTGACATAGCTTTGTGTATATGTGCAAGTGTCCCACGAGTTGTATCGTGTCCAACAAACCCGACACGACCGTGTCTAAAACCCAAACGAACTCAAACAGTGCAACATGACAGCAATCATCGTGCACGTGTTCACGCGTGTCTAGCACACGACACGAAACGAAGTAGGACTCGTGCTCGTGCCCAAGTGTTTGCCAACGGTAGGGGAACGTGTCCAAGTACTTGCAATGTGTCCACGTGAAGCGTGTCGCACGTACGAGCTGCGTATCAGACGCGATTCCCGCACGCGCGCGTGTCAGGCTACGACCAGTACGAGTGGGATTTCTCACAATTCGCTCGATCGTTTTGCCTCAAACTTTACGTACATAGTGTCAGTGATTGCCCGCACCCACACACCAATTTTCAGGTGTCGTGGTGCCGTGTCGTGTCCTGTGTCGACCCCGAGCAGCAGGACAGTGCACGGTGTCCTCGTGCGTGCGTGTGTGTCCAATTTTGGATACGAAAAGTGTTAGAAACATGCTCAGTAAGACACAAAATAAATAAACACATATAAAACAATATTTCCATTCAAATAGTTTTCAAAAACAACATAAAAATTTCCTCACAAACATTTCATCAAACACTTGTAAACAGGGACTGATACGTGTCCAATAAGGACACGAAATGGACACCACTCGACACCAACCTATGCTAGCAGCTACAAGACTCCTAGGGCTATGCACTCATGCAAAGAAATCGAAATTTGAATGGGTTTTGAGAGTTTTACCTATAGGTTTCAAAGCTCCTTAAAAAGCTCCAAAAGAGGGGTTTCTCCATGCTAGCTAATCTCTCCAAATTACACCAAACCTGAGAATTCTCTCCATGAATAGCAAGAAGGGATGGATTCGAACCTAGTGCAAAAGATTTGAGCTAAAAAGGACCTAAAATGGGAAAGTTATGGATTTGGGGAAGATAGCTATACCTCTTTCTTCAAAAACTTGAAAACTTAATGAAAGAGGCAAGAACAATCAATGAGAGACTTTATAGGGGGCTCTTAGGGTTTATGTGGCTAGCCATAAAGGGATTCTAGGTTAGGGTTTCATGGCATGGGCCTATGGGCTAAGTCACATGAGCAATGGGCTCTCTACCTTAGCCTTAAGTCCAACCTTAAAATCCTTCCTAATTTCTCAAGAGCTAAATCACTCAAGTCAAAACCAAGTCAACTTAAGTTAGATTAGGGTCTCACCATGCTAATCAAGTCACCTTAACTAGGGTCACATCTAGGTTAGTCTCCTATGAAACAACTAGCAAAAGTCAAAATCAACAACCGTCAATCCAACAAATAAATCAATAATTCTAAAAAGTCAAAATGACCCAATTATCCTTAGACTAAAAATGATAATTGAAACACCCTAATCACATGGCTAGGCTTTAGGACAGACAGTCTCTACTGTTTCACTAGTAGCACATCAAAATTACAAGTCATGACTTAAAACAGTTTTTAAATAGTTTAAAAATGATTAAAAATTACTAAAAATCTTAATATGAAATAAATAATAATTATAATTATTATAATTATAAAATTTCAAAATTACCCTCATCTGGAAAAATGGATGTTACAACTCGAGGACCCCGCACTCAGCGTGTGCGGGGCGAGTCGTTGTTGTTCCATCACCAACTCAAATGGGCTGTTGTACGACGACTCACTCCGTTGAAGATTATAGCCGAACTGAGCAACGTCGAGGTGATGCGCCTAATCCCTCTGGTTGGCACTCACAAAGTGCCGCAAGTAATCCTCCAGTAGCGAATTGACCCGCTCGGTCTGTCCGTCTGTCTGTGGGAGGAAGCTAGTCGAGAAGTGCAAGTCTGTCCCGAGGATTTTGACCACTTTTGTCCAGAACTTCCCCATGAAGTAGGGATCTCGATCACTGACAATGTTCACTAGGATGCCCCAGAACTTCATCATGTGGCTGATGAATAATCGCACGGCCTCCTCTGTTGTGCAGTCCGTTGAGGCATCAATGAAGGTCGCGTACTTAGAGAATCGGTCCACCAACATGAGAATAGACCCGAGCGCCTCCACTTTCGGCTGGGTGGAGATGAAGTCCATCGATATGCTCTCCCACGGTCTGTTCGGCACGAAAAGAGGCTCCAGAAGGCCTCCAGGCTTCTGATGGTCCACCTTGTCTTGTTAGCACACAAGACAAGTACGTACATAGTCCATCATATCCTCTCGCATGCAAGGGCAGTAGTATATGGCCTCCAGCAGCACCAAGGTCCGCTTCTGCCCTGAATTGTTTACCATTAAAAATTATTTGATTGATGTTTTTAATTACAAATAGAACAGAGTACAATGTAGGACTTAGACGTAGTCCTAGAAGTACACTTTTGTTTTTATCTGGGCACCGTATCGATGGAGCAAGTGGTAATACGTTGGCTTTGTTGATGATCTGACGACGATCTTGAACTTTTTGAATGTCTAGGTTGCTTTGGATGCCGGAGCATTGCGAGGAGAAGTAGACGTTAAGTGTCTCTTCTGGCCTCCGTAGGTGGATATAACAGTCTGTCTGTGTATATATCTCTCTCTGTCTATGTGTATGTCATGAAGGAATGATCATTCTATTAATAGATAGTAGGTTGGCTGCTCATACGTGCATATGTCGGATGCGCCTGGACGTGGGGACGCCACATGGATGATGCTGGCCGGGTGCATGCACGATGCGCCCCGAGTTGTAGTAGAATCTGCTCAAACTGCTTCGTTGGGCTACGAGGGAGCTGACACGTGGCAGTTGCTGAGATTTGGTTGTTGCTGAGATCTTGGGTGGTTAGCACCCATTCTTTGAATAGAACTGAGTCAAGGGACGCATGGCGTAGGCCTGTGGCTCAAATATCTCGATTTTGGAGGAGGGTGATCAGTCGGGGTGTGCCTAGGATTGGGCGCATAGAGGCGACTTAGTCCTATGAGTTTTAGGCATCATAGACAAGTCTGGGCGCATGGCTTTTGAGGCGCATGCAGAGCTTTGCATCAAGGTGCGCCTAGGATCAAGCGCAGGGGAGGCAACTTGGTCTCATGACTTTTAGGAGTCATGATCAAGTCCAGGTGCATGGCTTTTGAGGTGCATACAGAGCTTTGTCTTCTGTTGTTTGAGATCAGAAGTGAGCTGAGGGGGCGTATGTCCACTGAGCGTATATCATCTTCTGGGTGCATGGCCACGAGGCTCATACGAATGATCGATCGGCCATGCGGCGGTTGTTTACCAACCTAAGTCAAATGATAGTGTTGACATCAGTGGCACTTCATTTTCGGCAATGGGTTGCTGATAGGACGGCTCTTGGAATGCGTCGCCACCTTTGTCATTTAGCATTAAATGCTTGATAATAATAAGTTGCATTGGTTAATGCCAATCTGGGCGCATCCATGGGAGCGCATAATATCGACGACACATCTGCCAATGTGTCGCCTCCTCTTTGGCCCGCCTATTGAGTTTTTTGAGGCGTTAATGGTTCCTTTGACTTAGCCGAATACGAGGCGACAGATGCATTTTGCTATTAATGCAAATTTATTGCATAGAATTTAGAACGTTGGCCATTTGGCACTCGGGTGTAGGCTTTCCGTGCTTATAAATAGCCGCATGAGGAAAAGCTTTGCTTTCATTCTTCATTTCGATGTAAAGATGAACTTGGCCGGAGCTTCGCCTTGGCGAACTGCCGAACTCGAGCTTTTCCTGAGGGTGAAGATGCATTATCCCAGTCTTTCTGTCGCTCTTGGCTTCTGTGATAGTGTCTGTTTCATCCAAATATCGGGATCGTCGAGTCCCGACACCGGTCGATGGTGCCTGTTGCATCCAAAGATCGAGGCGGCCGTGTTCCATCTTTCGTTATGCTGGAAGAGCCACAGGCTGCTGAGTGTGCCTGTTACTGCCGAAGACCGGGGCATCGTGCCGCGATCTTTATCGAGCTAGGAGAGCTCCTCCTCCTGCTACACAAGGCTGATTGGTGCTGATGCGCCTGCACCTTAATGACGAGACGATGCGCCTGGATGAGACATTAAAGTGATGTGCCTGACAGATGATGCGCCTGGCTTGGGGCGCATAGCAGTTGCTGCGCCTGGCTGTTAGCTTTAGGATCTTTCTTTTTTGTAGAAGTTCTCCTATGTAAAGCCTTGCCTTAGACATGTAATAGAATTTTATATGAAATAAAAGCCTTCTTTTCAATATCTTTAAACTTGTACTTTTTTTTGCTATGCCAAGTATCTGTGTGAGTTTTCTTACGCATTTGAGTTGGTCGCATGGTTGGGTTGAGCGCATAGGAATTCTGGCCTATAGATGCGCCTGAAATTCTATGCTTCTACAAGACCCCCTTCAAAGTTTTCAAAACTTCCTTGGCAAGTTTTGGAATACTTTTAATAAGAAGCATAGGGAGTAACGACTCGGCGCGCATGCCCTTCGCCTAGGCGCATGGCTCTTCCTGGCGTATAGTCGTTCTGTACGTCGGTGTGGGGGATGCTTGTTGCTTAGGCGCATACTTCTAGGGCGCATGATTCTTCTGAAGAGATAATGCCTCGGTCTCAGAAAAGATTAATGATGATCTTCTGAAGATAAGCAGTCGTCAGTTTTATGAGATCCGAAGCGACTGATTGTTGATGTCATGCCTCATCGGTTTACACGTGAGGCCAAGCCTATAAATAGGCGGCTGTGAAGAGAGAGAGAGTCTTCTACTTTCTATAAAAAGCTTTCTCCTTCCTCAGAGCTCTTCTCTCCTTCCTCTTCTAGAACTTTTAGTCCTCTCGAGAAATGGCTTCCAAGACTCCCTGCGGAGGTGCTACTGGCCGAGGAAAGGAACCCTTGGAGGTTGACGTAGAGGACGTCCCCGTCGTTTTGGCAACACATGCCGACGTTCGCCCGGAGGTGTTCGGTGGGTGTTCTCTTGTCTTGGTTTTTGTTGTGGTGGTGTTGGGGTAACCCGAATATAGATGAGCCACCTCATGTTGATGTGTTTAGGCTGACGCGCATAGACTTTTGTCCTGATGATGCGTCGAAGCCCTTTCAGCTGACGCTTATGGACTTAAGTCCTGATGGTGCGCCGAAGCTTTTTCTGCTGACGTGCATGGACATTTGTCCTGATGATGCGCTGAGGCTTCACTTGGTGACGCGCATGGACTTAGGTCGTGATGATGCGCCGAAGCTTCTTATGCTTACGTGCATGGGTTTCGACCCCGATGTTGCGATAGGTTGCTAATGTGCGCTTGATATGTGCTGACTTCTCCCTTTGGTTTTGTTTGCAGGTTCCACGCCGAAGACAGAGGCCTTTGTAAAGGAGTAAACACTGCTTTCTTTTATCAAACGAGAAGTGTACATTAAGGATGAGGTGATTCCTAAAGTTGAAATCAAGGAAGAATCGACGGCCCTCAGGGAAGAGATTACTCCCAAGATCGAAGTTGCCGTTAAGGAGGAGCTGCTGCTAGAGGGTAGTAGCACCGGGAGTTCTGATCCTCCTTCCCCTGCCGGGGATCTTAGTCAGATAGAGCCTTCATATACGAAATGGCTGAGGGAATGGTACATGCCTCAACGCAACTATGATCCCTGGTTGTAAGGATTCGTAGATTGCCTTGCAATCGTCGTTTTTGGGAAATAAAGTCATTGTCTCTATTTTGTCTTAGTATTTCTGAGATCTAAAGAAACCCAAAGATGTAGTTTACTTCTTTTCGATGTCGATGTAATCTTTTACTTTCTGTTTAGCTGAAGAAAATGAAAGAACTTTCTGCTTTGTTCATTTCCTTTAATTTTTGTGGACCCATTATCTATTGCGCACCTTGGTTTCTGGGTGCAGATAATAAGTTACTCACGGAGGAAACCGACACATTCACTCAGAGGTAATATGGATGTGGTGAATATAGGATAATTTTTGTGTAGACTTATCACCCTTGGCATACCTTGGTGTTAGGTACGGATAATAAGTTGAGAGAGAGGACCGACATATTTACTCAGAGGTAAAGTGGACATGGTAAATATGGGCTAAAATGGTAGAGTTTTCCTACTCAGAGGTAATATGGAAATGGTAGGGGTGAACTCTGTGGGGTTTTATAGAACAACTCAGAGGTAATATGGACGTAGATGTTCTATAGTGCAACAACACTGGGATTGTTTGTATAGAATGTTTACTCAGAGGTGATGTGGACGTGGTAAACATTGCCTTAAGCATGATCTTACACGGTGTAGGATCCTCTTAATGAGGTATAGAGAAGCAACTCAGAGGTAATATGGATGTGGTTGTTCTTCTACTGGGATAGAATGCAACGAAACAGCTGGATTCCAGAAGCATATGATTTGTCAGAAGATGGGGTGTGAACTTAGTTTGGTCAAGTTCACCAGTCCTTTCTCTGGAGAGAGGCAGTACATTCTCGACGGAGGTCAAAAATAGTACTTTTTTTGGAATTTGTCGTTGATGGACATCATGAACAAGTCCCCATTATCTTAGGCAAGACGATAAGCACCGTTTGAGCATGCCGTCTCTATGATGAAGGGTCCTTCCCATTTGGGTTTGAACTCTCTCGGTGTTTTGTGAGTCATCACCATCGGTCTTCTGACTGCCAGAACCAGGTCGCCCACTCAAAAAGTCCTCTGTTAGACTCTTTTGTTGAAGGCCTGTGATATGCGGGCTTGATAAAATTCGATACGCTGTTGAGCCAAGAGGCATTTTTCGTCCAGCACTTCCAACTCTTGCAGACGGCGACGTTGATTGTCTTATTCCGTCAATTGATTTGTGATCGCCACCCGTAGGGAGGGTATTTGAATCTCCAGAGGTAGCACTGCTTTGCTCCTGTAAACCAAGAAGAATAGAGTGTTGCCCCGGGGTCCGTACCGTTGTACGATAGGCCCAAAGGCATTTGCCGAGCTTATCGTCCAAGTCGTGCTTGTTGGATGACATGACTTTTTTGAGTAGCTTAACGATGGTCTTATTAAAAGCTTCAGCCAATCCGTTCGCTGTCGGATTGTATGCGGTTGATGCCATGTTCTGAATATGGTTCTTGTCGCAGAACCTACTGAACGCATGTCCGATGAATTATGGGTCGTTGTCATAGATAATCCTTCGAGGTAACCTGAAATGGTAGATGACGTGATGCTTGATGAAGCTGATCACTTTTGAGCCTTTCACCTCTGTGAGAGGTACTGTTTCTGCCCATTTAGAAAAATGGTCGGTAATTGCCAGGATAAAGAGGTGTCCCTTTGACGAAGAAGGAGTGATAGGCCCCACTATATCCATGCCCCAGGCTTCAAATGGCCAAGAGGCGACCGTCGAGTGTAAAGGCTCTGACGGTCTATGGATGAAGTCAGCGTAAAGCTGAGAAGCACGACACTTCTTTACATACATGACAGCATCGGCCATCATGGTGGGCCAATAATATCCCATACGTCGAAGTCGGTCCTGTAGCTTAGGACCTGGTTGATGAGCTCCGTACGTTCCGTCATGAGCTTCTCGAAGAGCTTCGACGGCTTCTTCGTTAAATAGACATCGGAGGAGAAGTCCATCGTAGGAGCACCGGTACAACATTTTAGAGGCTGTATTGTAATAGAACCGGAGGAAGCACCTTCTAACTAAGACTGTCTCCTTCGGGTCAACCGAAAGGATTCCATAGACAGCAAAGTCGATGAATGGGAACCTCCAGTCTCTAACGTTGATGTCAGGGTCTGCGGCCATGGAATGAGTTGTCCGCATACATAGATTATTTCTGGGACAAGCCAAGTCCCGGCCCATCACCGTAATGAAGTGTTGAGTCCCGACGGGTGCATCCAATGAGGCTGCAAGGCCGGCCAGAGCATCAGCTTTCAAGTTTTACAGCCGAGGCACATGATCTATGAAGAATTCTACAAAGGTTGAGATGATGTCCAATGCTGCTTTGTGATAGGGGATGAGGTCTTCATGGCGAACCTCATATTGTCCCCGAACTTGCTTGATGATGAGCTTTGAGTCACCGTAAGATTCAAAATAGTCCACCCCTAGCTATTTTGCTAACTGAAGTTCCATGATGAGGGCGTTGTACTTCGCAACATTGTTGGAGCACGGTTCCGAAAGAGAATAGGGGCGCTGCATGACCAGTTTATCGGAAGAGATTAAGACCACCCCTACTCCTGCGATAATTTGGCCTTTGGGCATGTTCTGGAAGCACCGTCGAAGAACATCCACCAGATTAGGCTTTCTTCGGTAATATTTGCTTCTTGCACCTCATCGAGAATACCCTCGTAGAGCCTGGATGATTCTGAAATTAGGTACATGGCTAGGAAGTCGGCCAATGCTTGGCCCTTGACAGCCTTTTGTGGTACGAATATCATGTCATATGGTGTCAATAATATCGCCCACGTAGCCAATCGAGAGTTTAGTGCTCCAGGTTTTGTCATGAGAATTCTGAGTGGATTGACTCAGGACACTACTAAAATACAGCAAATTGGCGACGGAGGATTAGCGACGGATCATATCCATCGGCCATAGCGACGGCCTCGCGACTACCTTGTGACTAGCTACCGTCAGAAAGCAATGAAATTTTTTTTATTTTTTTGCGTCAAAATCAGTCGCACGTCCGTCGCTAATTTAATAAAACTTTAGCGACGAATTCGTGTCCGTCGCTAATATGTCGCATATTGTGGCGGCAAAATCTGAAATAAATGGCGCGCTAAATTAGCGTCTATGTGGCGACGGACGTTCCGTCGGTAATCTAGTGGGTATTTAGCGGCTACCTACCGAAGGATATATCTGTCGGTATTCCGTCGCTAAATACTGTAACCTAACTTAAACTGAACCGACGGGAGGGGAGGAGAATTTTTCATTCTCCCCAAAAAACTCTCTCTCTTCCCCCTCTCTCTCTCTCTCTCCGGCGAGCTAGCGGGTACCCCATTTTCCGACGAAGCTCTCTCCGACGAGATATCGCTCTCTCAGGTATGCTCTCTCCCTCTCCCTCTCTCTCTCTCTGTTTAGGGTTTCGGGTTGGTGGGGGGTGGGTCGGCTGTCGCTCGGGCCGGCGGGGTGGAGGGGAGGGAGTAGGGGCGGGAGAGGGGGGGAGGTTTTTGAGGGCGGGGGCAGGGTAGGGTTTAGGGTTTCGGGGCAGGGGTAGGGTTTCGGGTGGGGGGTGGGCCGGCTGTCGCGGGGGCCGGCGGTGATGGAGGGAGTATATATATATATATAGCCCTCTCTAACTGTAGGTATGTCTCATTACCTACATTAGCTCCCAACCTCACACACACACACCATGATATGAACAGCAGCCAATTGGCTACTGCTCTGCTACAGGCCAAATTGGCCGAAATAAAAATCTCTCAAGAGCACTCATACAAATATAAACCCAGTGGCCAACACATTCTAGGCAAACACACACACACCATGATATAAACAGCGGCCAATTGGCTACTGCTCTGCTACAGGGCAAATTGGCCAAAACCAAAAGCTCTCAAGAGCACTGATACTAATATAAACCCAGTGGCCAACACATTCTAGGCAAACCCAAGCCATGGCCAAGTGCTGCTAGTGCAACTTCTGCTGCTACTACTAAGCAACCTATGCTGCAATACAAATGTAGCCTGCTACTAGAGGGCCAAACCTCCCTCGCTGCAGTACTTGTATTGCCTACAACACCCTTTCTGGTCCTAATAGGACCTGACCAAGAGGCCCTGCCACGAGGTTAGCAAGGTGCTACCTGCCTACTGTAGGTCAACCACACTTACTTGCCACTGGGTGGCTCAATAGGGGTGAATCCCCTGTCCCCAATTCCTGTAGTGGTGGCCAAGCCACCTGCAGTACACCCAAGGCTCAAGGACCATGCCCTCTCACTCGAACACAGGCCATTGGCCAAGTCCTGGTTACCCTTAAATAAATGCAACAGCCTAAAGGCCCTTACCTAAACCTTATCTGCAGTAGGGAGTACCTCCTTTCAATTGGACATTGGGTTTCCTCTAAACACACTAAGACACTCCTCTAACCTACAGATACAGGGACGCTCACTGACACTTGACAGTAAGCCCACTATCCCCAATACTAACTCAGAACAGTTAACTCACCTAAACATTGATACATTCACTATGGTTCACACATTTTTTACCCTCACTGACCAGTCACAGGAAACGAAGTTTCCTGAACACTCAAAGATACTAACTGACACTCTAACACAACTCTCATACAACTGATCACTAACTCTGATACTTGGATTACTGACCTCTCTAACTCATGTATCCTAATTGCTAATAAAATATTAACTTATAATACACCCTCACTTTACTGATCCAAAGACACCAACACAAGACACACATACAACTGAACACTCAAAACAGTACCCATGTCCTCACTGATTGTCGGACTGACACTAACTAATATCCCTTCTCTTCATGACAGTAGCCCCATTCTCTCTTCATTTCTCTATTTTCGAATAGCTCACCCAAATACAAAGGGACTCACTCATAAAATGCTCACATTCTTAACACACACACTCTCATCCTCTGAACATTTACCTTACTAATTGATACCTTATACTTAGACACACACAAATCCAATGCATTGATACATACTCATGTATCCTAACTGATTTCACTGATACAGTGACTTACCTGACTGATGTATTCCTATGGCCAAGTGACTAAGGCCAATGCCAAGGCCATGTGCCAAGGCACTCCCTACATGCCCTGCACTCCTTACTTCCTGGCCCAATTTGCCACTGCTGTGGCCAATATGCGAATGTAGTAGCTTGCATTGCCTGCAATAGCCTGAAGCCAACCCCGAGCCACTTGCATTTGCCTGCAATCAAGGCCTAAGGCCTAAGCCAAATATTCCCCATCTCCCTACTCAGTTCTGATCTCAGAACTAAACCTTCTCTGAATACTGACTTGGCCACACTCTAAGACACACTCTCACAACTTAATGTCACTTAGACACTAACCCATAGACCCTCACTGGTTCATTGATGCACATTTACTTTAACACCTACAAACACACTAAGCCTTTAGTTAGCTTGCTTATGTTACAATTATATTATTTGTGAATATCGATCTTACCAGATGGCACCCATGACCCGAGGAGCGACACGTCGTTTGAGAGAAACACTGAATGCTGAGGTGGCTCTTCCTACCGTTAAGGAGGAAGTGGCACTGGTAGCTAGTGAGATCGGAAGTTATATTCATCCAGCACCGGGAGCTAGTGAGATCGGGAGTTCTATTCATGCAGCACTTGCAAGGGACTACATCTCTCCAAACGCCGTTGATCCCACTTATTCGAGGTGGTAGCGTGATCGTATCACTGAGCGTTTGTGTGAGCTGCGTGGTTCTCATTAGCTAGGACTCACTTATTTGTATTGGACTATTTGTATTGGGTTGTTTTTGTATTAGACTATTTGTATTGGACTACATATATGAATTAGTACTGTGTCAATCTCTGGATTGTGTTGGACTATGACATGGTGATCAGGACATAGTCCCTGCAGCCATTCGACTGGCAAGGCAGAAACTATGTAGCCGTAGATAAAGTTGACTGTCCTCCGACCCTCATCCCTCGGCAATAATGATACGACAACCTATCACTATATCTTATATAGTAGTAGATGTTTTAGTATTACATTATGTGAGTTCATCTTAATTCTGTTACATTCTTCAGATACTAGATACTAGATTCGATAAGAACGTATACTACACTATATGTACAGAACATAGATGATTCACACTAATGTATGCTAGAATAAATTTTGGGTTATGTTCTGAGCCATCCGTTCTCACACTTAAAACACATATAAATTAGAACTGTGTGTCAATCTTTATTTTTTTATTTTTGGCGAACCCAGGGATTGGATTCTGTATTTTGTATATTGGATTCTGTATTTTGACTCCAGCTCCAGCTCCATTTGCATTAATCTACGGTACGACATGGTGATTAGGACATAGTCCCTGCAGCCATTCGACTGGTGAGCCAGAAACTATGTAGCCGTAGATAAAGTTGACTGTCCTCCGACCCTCATCCCTCGACAACGTTGATACGACAACCTATCACTATATCTTATATAGTAGTAGATGATGTTTTAGTATTACATTATGTGAGTTCATCTTGATTCTGTTGTATTCTTCAGATACTAGATACTAGTTCGATAAAAATGTATACTACACCATATATACAGAACATAGATGATTCACACTAATGTATGCTAGAGTGAATTATGGTTTGTGTTCTGAGCCATCCGTTCTCACACTTAAAACATATATGAATTAGAACTGTGTGTCAATCTTTGTTTTTGTATTTTCGGTGAACCCAAGGATTGGATTCTGTATTTTGTATTTTGGATTCTGTATTTTGGCTCCAGCTCC
Source organism: Iris pallida (assembly GCA_029216955.1). NCBI lineage: Eukaryota > Viridiplantae > Streptophyta > Magnoliopsida > Asparagales > Iridaceae > Iris > Iris pallida. The sequence goes on along the minus strand of JANAVB010021800.1, from coordinate 4,834,395 downwards.
AGCTCCATTTGCATTAATCTACGGTACGACATGGTGATCAGGACATAGTCCCTGCAGCTATTCGACTGGAGAGGCAGAAACTATGTAGCCGTAGATAAAGTTGACTGTCCTTCGACCCTCATCCCTCGGCAATAATGATACGACAACCTATCACAATATCTGATATAGTAGTAGATGATGTTTTAGTATTACATTATGTGAGTTCATCTTGATTCTTTTATATCCTTCTGATACTAGATTCGATAAAAACATATACTACACCATATGTACATAACATAGATGATTCACACTAATGTATGCTAGAATGAATTATGAAAGATTTTCAGTTACATCCGGTTATTGGTGAGTACATGATTACATAGTAATTCTGTTAGTCTTGTGATACAGATTTTTACTCTCTTATACTACCAACGTCATAACTTTTCCAGTGCTGCTCCCTCTAATGATGATGAACGCAAAAATCAAAGACCCCATCTCCTTTCTCACTCTTCACAGTTCTCATAACAGGAAGGTTCAGTGCTTTCTAGTTCTCTTCTATCCATGCTCTTATTTGACTCTCTCAGCCACATATGATATCCAGCTCAAGTGTAGAGTCGGGGGAGAAGAAGTGGGCAGGAAGAGGAGGGGAAACCAGCACAGCCGACGGCATGACCTGGAGGAAGTACAGAGGTTTTGCTGGAGGTGTTGGCAATTTTTCTAGGATGGTGTTGAGGAGAAAGTATAGAGTCGACCAGATTGAGCCTTCGTATTTGTATTGGGTTGTTTATGTTTGGATATTTTGCTGTGTATGTTGGGATAGTGTGTTGGATATTGTGTTGGATATTTTGTTGGTCATTATGTTGGATATTTTTTGTGTATGTTGTGATATATTGGATGTTTTGAGATATTGTGTTGGCAATATGGTTATTTGTTGGATATATTAGATGTCGGATATGTTATATTTGTTTATGGTGGATGCTGAATATGTTATATTACGGGGAATAGTCTCTTTCCTATAATTTTTTTTCAAAAATATTTCAGTTAGCGACGGATTGCCGACGGACTGTTGCAGTTATCGACGGATTACCGATGGGTTACCGACTGACTTTTACAGGTAGCGACGGTTTCCTGACGGATAGTCCGTCGGCCTGTTTCTGGAAAAATTTTGCGACGGAATGGCGACGTACGTTCCGTCGCTCATATTCTAAAAATAAGAAAGACTTCCAGAAGGGTGGCGACGTATTATCCGTCGCTCTTCCGCCGCTAATCCGTCGAGGTTAGCGACGCTTTGAGCGACGGATAATGTATATCAGAAACCCTCGGATACACGGTTAGCGACAAATTGTTCATCGCTAATTTTATGAATATATTAAAAATTTAAACTGTCGTAGTTGACGGGAAGCCGTCGGTTAGCCGTCGCTAAAAGTTTTTATTTTGCCAACGGAAATCCGTCGCTAATTAGTCGCAGAGCGACGGACTAGCGACGAGCTAGTTTTAGCGACGAGGTTGTTCCCGACGGATTTTTTTAGCCCGTATCCGTCGGAAATCCGTCGGTAATGGAAATTACCGACGGATTTCCGACGGATAGGGCCGTCGCTAAAATCTTATATTTTAGTATTGGAAGATGACATAGATTGTTTATCCCGAGACATAGTGGCGAGTCTTCTGGATAGCGAACACCATGGTCAGACACTTTTTTCTACGGGATTGTACCGGTGTTCGGCCCCAACCATAGTCCTGCTGAGGTAGTAGATGGCCTGCTCATGACATGCTTCTTTGTTCTGGGCTAACAAAGCACCAAGGGAATGGTCCATTGCACGGACATAAAGCACGAAAGGTTTTCCTGTGATGGGTGCCACCAGGAATGGAGGACTTGTCAGATAAGCTTTGATATCGTCGAAAGCTTTCTGACGTTCTTCCGTCTTGACGTAAGATACTTCCTTCTTCATAAGTTTGGTGAAGGGTTGACATTTTCCAGAAAGGTTCGCTATAAACCCCCGGATGTAGGCGAGTCGTCCTTGTAGGCCTCAAAGTTCTCTGAGGTTCTTCGGAGGGTCCAGGTCAAGGATGGCTTTAGTCTTCTCGGGGTCGACATGAATGCCTTTCGCAGTGATGACGAAGCCCAGGAACTTTTCACTAGAAACCCCAATGAAGGATTTAGCGGGGTTCATTTTAAGCTGATGCGCCCGCATAAGGTCGAAGACTGTCTTCAGGTCTTGTAGGTGATCGGCCCTAAGACGGCTCTTGACAGCGATATCGTCAATATAGCACTCGACTGTCTTGCGAAGGTGTTGGCAGAAGATGGTGCTCATAGCTCGTTGGTATGTGGTACCTGCATTCTTCAAGCCAAAGGGCATTACTGTGTAGCAGTAAACCCCCTTTGGAGTTCTGAATGATGTGTGCTTCTCCTCGTCTGGGAACATCTTAATCTGATTGTAGCCTGAGTAGCCATCCATGAAGGACATACGCTCGAAGCCACATGTGTTGTCGATCATTACGTCGGTGATCGTGAGTGGGAAATCATCCTTTGGGCATATAGAGTTGAGGTTCTGAAAATTGATGCAGACTCGGATCTTTTCGTTCTTCTTGGTGATGGGGATAATGTTGTCTACCCAGTCAGGGTGTTGTTCTTCACGAATGAACCTGCTATCCAAGAGCTAGTCGATCTCTTTGTCAATGACGTCTATGATGTTATGACGGAAGTGCCATTTTTGCTGCTTAACGGGCTTAGCATCAGGTAAGATGTTAAGCTTGTGCATTACGACTTATGGGTAGAGTCCCGGCATGTCTTCGTAGCTCCAAGCAAAGACGTCAGTATATTCTTTGACCAGGCGGATCAAGGATTCTCAGTCCTCCCCTACCAAGCTCTTGCTGATGAAGATGGGTTTGGATGAAGATCCATCCCCAAGGTCGATCTGCTCGACTTCGTATTCGATAGAGGGTTCTCGTAATTCAAAGCAAGACTCCCATTGTGTGCCTAGGCGTTGAGCCCAGGGTTCTTCTTCGAAGAACTCTCCTGTTTGGTTATCGCCTTTATCTTCAGAAAAATATACGGACGTCATGTTGGCTGATAGTACCTTCCTGAAGACTGAGCCGATGCTGGTGTCGGAGTCCCAAGTTGAAGTTTCAGATGAGTGAGAAAGTATGACATCCTCTGCTTTAAATTTTTTTGAAATTATTGGAGGCGTGATGTAGCCTACCCCCCATCGGGTACGGTAATAGTAGTCTTGCGGCTTCCCTTTTGGCACTCGAAGTCGTAAGGGAAGGCGTCGACCTTTGCCATAGTTCAGACCTTGGCCGCTCTTCAGGTTGTAACCCATCGTTTAGATGAGATACTTGGCTCGATCATTGTACCTATAGATTTGTATTCTGTCAGTGTTCAGTTTTGGCTCCGTCGGTAGGAGGTCTTGGTGACGCTCGACTTTGCCAAAGATAATGGGCTTCTCGTCCTTGTTCCGAGGTGGAACTATGTAACAGACTCCTTGGTACAGGACGACTCAATTTTTATGACTCGTAGTCATTATTTGTGTTTGTAATGACTATAGAGCATTATCTAGAGTGTATATGGTCTTCTAATGTAGAAGACTAGAATAAGTGAAAGACACTCTCTTATTGATAAAATACGGAATCTTGTCCCGAGTGATTACATCATCGAGGGATGGAGCATCGACATTAGCCGATATGTACTCTCCAAGTTCTTCATCGGTAAGAACTGGAGCAGCCTTGGGAGGTTCAGAAGAGTTTTTTGGGAGCTTGCCCCATGCTGGCTCCTGGGACTGTGCTGAGAAGGACGTCGAGGTCTTCTCTTGTGGCCTGGCGGGTGCCGACAACTGAGGAGGTCTGCCTTTGAGCCTCACCTTAAGGGGAGCCTCAGTTGGTATGTCGGGAGCTGTAGCCTTTCCCCGTAGCATGGCTACGAGAGGAGCCGCCATTTGAGGGGGCTTGTCTTTGAGGCGTATCTTCAATGGAGCTTCATTGGATATTCTGTCCGGAGAAACTGGCGCCTTCCCGCGGAGTTTGACTGCCATAGGGGCCGATGTTTGAGGCGGCCACCCTATGAGTCATACTTTCAGGGGAGCGTTGATTATTATATCCGCCTCTGAGTCAGCTTCGACCTTGGCTCCTGCCTCATCATCAGCGTCATTGGCTTTATCTCCGAGAAGAATTGATTTGTATAGATCAGGTCGGTGAAGAAGGCTTCAATCCCTCTGAAGGGATCGACATCAGCAAACTTTGTTTGGATGTTGCCGCTGGTGGACACGTATTTCATACATTGATGGAGAGTGGATGTCACCACCATGTATTCATGTATCCACGATCGTCCCAACAGAATATTGTAGTTGACGTCTGCATCCATAACATAGAAAGTTACCTCGGTCTGGAGATCGCCGATGTGACACTTCAAGCGAATCTTCCCCAGTGGCTCACTCTTACTGGCGTTGAAGCCACTGATGGTAGTGTAAGACGCTATCAGGCGATGCATCGGGATCCCCAACGTCTGAAGTAGAGTTCGGAGGATGATGTTGAGAGAGGACCCAGGGTCGATCTGTATTCGATCCACCTTGATGGCACCGACATACCCTATGTAATACAGGGGTCTATTGTGCCTGTTGTTCTTGAACAACATATCCTATTGAGTGAATATGATGTTGGGGATGATCTCTCCTACATTATGGCAGTACGGACATGCTGTAGGATCGTCATCAGGCTGTTTGACCTGACTGATGAAAGACTCGGCATCTTTCAGGGCTTCGCAGAGAGCCTCCTGAGTATTTTTAGATAGGCGGAGGAGCTCGAATAGGGAAAGCCGTGCTGGAGTACTGGCCAGTTGTGCCAGTATGTCAAAGTTGTGGGGCTTGGCTAACCCCGAGGCATTGTCTTTTCAAAAATGCCTGTCGAAGCAGGCCTCCTTCTGCTTTTGTTTATCAGCTGCAGGAGTTTGGGATGAACCTTCTCCTTGGACAGCTGTGGTGATGATAGGAGGCGTCACTTCAGACCGAGACTCCTCTGGCTGGACATTCTACTGTGAACGCGTTTGTACGGGCAATGCTTCCTCAAGGGAGGAAGTCACTATTCGGTAAGACTTGGTATTCTTACCTTTGCTTTTGGAGGTAGAGGGTACCCCCGATTGAGTCAACTCTGGAACGAGATTCGGGTGAACCCACATGATCTCTCCTTTGGATGTTGTGAGTGGTGTCAGCCCATCCACATTGTTGCGGGTTAGTGGAAGGTTGACTTCTTCTATTGTCGTCTTTGGGATGGGGACGACGCCATCTTGAGCTGTGGTAGGCGGTAAGGTGCCGAACTGGAGCGACACCATGTTGGCCGAGACTGTCTTCTCCTCGTAATCGATTGAGATGACATTCGCATTGATCTTACGTTGTATGTAGTCTTTCAGGATGTAGCAGTCTTTAGTTGGATGCCCAACAAACCGATGGTAGTGACAATACCTCGGGTCGCCGACTCTGCCCACTTCATCAGGACGCTTGGGATCAGGCAACTTGATTTTGTCACCCTGCTTCAATATCTCGAAGAGTTGTAAGGTATCTTTATCGTTGAAGGAGTAGACCAGCTTCGGCCTTGGTGCAGGAGGAGGCCTCAACGCAGGACCTTGCATGCTGTTAGATGCATTGACAGTTAATATATGCTTCCCTTTCGCTTTGCGGCTGTTACTGCTGATCGCAGGCCGTTTTCCATTATCGTCAAAGGTGGGAAAGTTAACCCTTAGAAGCAAGCGTTACGCGCCTTCTTCTCAGCATCTTCGGCTTCAACGGTCAACGAACTCCAATCAGATGGGGGAGTGGAGTTGAGCCAGAGCTTGATCACGGGAATCATGTTCATGCTGCAGGAGTCAATGAGTGCATGTTCCGGCATGCCTGGAGGCAACCTTAGGCATGCTTGTCAGAAACGCTCGATGAATTCTCGAACAGTCTCCTTCTCAGTCTGCCGTACTTCCATTAGAGACGACATGGTCATGTCTCTCCCTCCGTCGTAGAACCGATCGAGGAAGAGGCGTGTCAAATCATCGAAGGATGATATGGAGTTGTCAGGGAGACTACAGTACCAGTCATAGGCAACTCCCTTCAGAGCCCGACAAACAGGCTCGTGAGTAGGGCGTCTTCCTTTGGGAGATGTCCCGTTTGAGACTGGAAGTAGGTCAAGTACCAACGAGGAGAATTCTTTCCGTCGTATGGCGTCAGTGTATGTGGTTTATACTTGGGAGGATAAACCACCTTGTTCCACTCAAGAGGGTAGGGTTAAGGAAGCCCCAACTTCTGACGTTCTTCCTGCCTGTTTCGGGCCTCAAAGCATTTACGCAGGTCTCTGATCATCTCGTCCAAGTCTTCTGTCGAGCTGGGAGCAGTTGAAGGCGGTACGACTTAAAGCTGTATATTGGAAGGAGCTGACGCTCGTGGTGCGGTATGATGTTCTGCGCCTGAAGATACCCATTGAGGGGGTGTACTTGATTCTTCATTGGCCCCTGGATCGGGACTGGCGGAGATAGGTGCCCTTGCCAGAGTTTTCCGAATGTCGAACACTGTCTGGGTCAGGATCTGCAAAGAGGCAGAGAGGGTTTTGAGACTCCCCTCAAGAGTATCTATGCGTTGTACGACATCTAGTGCTGGAGCATCTGATTCTCATTCGTCGCCACCGCCTGCCATGTAGGCTGTCATAACACGGGTGGAAGTGGATGGATCGGTCGAGGCTTCGCTTTCGAACTCGCTTTCCCGTAGAGGGGTTTCTTCTTCTGAAGCCTCGTGTTGTCTACCCCCAACTATGTTACAGTCGGTTTGTGGGAGCGCTTCCTTTCTTCGAGGGAATGGTTGTCAGAGGCTTGACTACCCCCAGCTGTTGCTTCCGCCAGGTCCTTGCTCCTTGCTCGGGTGCGTTCGTACACCCCTGGTGACGGGACCAATATTTTGTTCTTCCTCAGCTGAATCTTGGATGCAGAGGCTGAGGAGTTGGTGGTCGTCTTTCTCACGGATGAGTAAGAATTAGAGACAACATGATAGAAAGAGATATTGGGCTCCGCTTCGTCTTCAATTGGCACTTTCTTTCCGAGGCGATGTCGGATAGGTACCGTGGATTGCAGTCGCTGAAACACGGACTGCCTTTGTGGTGGAGCCGCTATTTTGCAACAATAGCAGTTGATGGTGACCATAGCACAGGTGTGCCCTACGAGGGGCACATTGTGCATGTTTGTCAGCTCTCCTGATCTACGTTAGTGACTGATTATATTATGCAAATCGTGATGGGAGAGTTTTACTTTAACACCCCTATCAGGTGCATGGCAAGGCCAAGCACCGGGGTGGTCATGTGAATGTTGTACCCCCTGATCTGGTTCACGCGCATGAGATACGCCCAGATCATTGGTGGAGGGACAGCATTTATGGCAACTTGAGTCCACTTCATGCGCATCACCCAAGTGGGTGCATGGACTCAACATCACAGTTGCCCAGCCAGACTTGGTTCGAAACACAGTAGATGCGCCCAGGCGGGACAGTACTTTAAAAGTCGACCCATTTCTGGTACATATGTGCCTGAGTCGACTCTGTACAGCTTACCATCAACGGCGCGCATGATTTTGAACGCATGCTTTTGGTTTACTGTTGGTGTAGCACATTCATGGCGCATAGCCTATGCTGCCTTGGATTTCTTTGTATTAGCCCGAGAAGGCACATAGTACTCAGAATCTAATTGTGCCACGCCATGGCAGTGAGTGAGTCTGTTGAAGACAGACGTTCTCTTCTGCGCACCAGAGCTCATACACGGGAGATTGGTTGCACCTCTGCTCCGTTGGCGCATCTTTTTCGGCTGGAAAGAAGACGATTGGGGAATGCAGTCAACACTTCGTTTCCCAGACAAATGCGCGGCACTAGTGGGCGCATCCTTGTTACTGAGAACGTCAGCAGGAAGGGCCTTCTGCGGTGGCGCATCCCCTTTAGTGATGGTGTTAGGCACATCGACCTTGCGCACCCAGACTTGGTGGGTCTTCTTCGGCTTTGGTAGCTGCTTCGAAGGACTCGCCCTGCCTTAAGAGATGAACTCCTTATACGCCTGTTGATTGAGGTACAACACAAGTATTTTGTGGGAGGAGCCGAGTTTGATGTCGTCAGATTGCGACATAGCTTTCTCATTAGAGGAGAAAGAGTTCCCCAGCCGAGTCGCCAGCTTGTTTGCCATTAAAAATTCTTTGATTGATGTATTTAATTACAAACAGAATAGAGTACAATGTAGGACTTAGACGTAGTCCTAGGAGTACACTTTTATTTTTATTTGGACACTATATCGATGGAGCGAGTGGTAATACATTGACTCCGTTGACGATCTGACGACGATCTTGAACTTTCTAAAAGTTTGGGTTGCTCTGGATGCCGGAGCATTTCGAGGAGAAGTGGACATTAAGTGTCTCTTCTGGCCTTTGTACGTGGATATAACAGTCTATCTGTATATATATCTCTCTCTGTCTGTGTCTGTGTCTGTGTCATGAAGGAATGATCCTTCTATTTATAGATGGTAGGCTGGCTGCTCATGCATGCATATGTCTGATGCTCCTGGACGTGGGGACGCCATATGACTGATGCTGGCCGGGGTGCATGGACGATGCGCCCCGAGTTGTAGTAGAATCTGCTCGAACTGCTTCGTTGGGCTGCTGGGGAGCTGACATGTAGCAGTTGCTGAGATTTGGTTGTTGTTGAGATCTTGGGTGGTTAGCACCCATTCTTTGAATAGAACTGAGTCAAGGGACGCATGGCGTATGCATGTGGCTCAAAGATCTCGGTTTTGGAGGAGAGTGATCTGTCGGGGTGCGCCTAGGATTGGGCGCATGGAGGCAACTTAGTCCTATGAGTTTTAGGCATACTAGACAAGTCTGGGCGCATGGCTTTTGAGGCGCATGCAGAGCTTCGTATCAGGGCGCGCCTAGGATCAGGTGCAGTAGAGGCGACTTGGTCTCATGACTTTTAGAAGTCATGATCAAGTCCAGGCGCATGGCTTTTGAGGCGCATGCAGAGCTTTGTCTTCTGTTGTTTGAGATCAGAAGTGAGCTGAGGGGGCGTATGTCCACTGAGGCGCACGGCCACGAGGCGCATACGAATGATCGATCGGCCATACGACGGTTGTTTACCGACCCAAGGTAAAATGATAGTGTTGACATCAGCGGTACTTCATTTTCTGCAAAGGGCTGCTGATTGGACGGCTCTTAGAATACGTCGTCGCCTTTGTCATTCAGCATTAAATACTTTGATGATGACATGTTGTATTGGTTAGTGCCAATCTGGGTACATCTATAGGGAGCACATAATGTCGACGACGTATCTGCCAATGTGTCGCATCCTCTTTGGCCCGCTTGTTAAATTTTTTGAGGCATTAATGGTTGCTTTGACTTAGCCAAATACGAGGTGACGGATGCATTTTGCTATTAATGCAAATTCATTATATAGAATTTAGAACGTTGGCCATTTGGTACTCGGGTGTAGGCTGTCCGTGCTTATAAATAGCCACATGGAGGAAAACTTTGCTTTTATTCTTCATTTTGATCTAAAGATGAACTTGGCCGGAGCTCCGCCTTAGCGAACTGCCAAACTTGAGCTCTTTTCGAGGGTAAAGTTGCGTTGCACCAGTCTTCCCGTCGCTCTTGGCTACTTTGATAGCGTCTGTTGCATCCAAATATCGGGATCGTCGAGTCCCGACGTAGGCCGATGGTGCCTGTTGCATCCAAAGATCGGGGCGACCGCATTCCGTCTTTCGTTATGCTGGCAGAGCCACAGGCTGCCGAGTGTGCCTGTTGCTTCCGAAGACCGGAGCATCGTGCCGCAATCTTTGTCAAGCTAGAAAAGCTCCTCCTCCTACACAAGGGATGATTGGTGCTGATGCGCCTGCACCTTAATGACGAGACGATGCGCCTGGATGAGACATCAGAGTGATGCGCCTGTCGGATGATGCGCCTCGCATATAGCAGTTGCTGCGCCTGGCTGTTAGCTTTAGGATCTTTCTTTTTTGTAGAAGTTCTCCTTTGTAAAGCCTTGCCTTAGATATGTAATAGACTTTCATATAAAATAAAAGCCTTCTTTTTAATGTCTTTAAATTTGTACTTTTATTTGTTGTGCCAAGTATCTGTTTGAGTTTCCTGGCGTATTTGAGTTGGACGCATGGTTGGGTTGAGCGCATAGGAATTCTGGCCTATAGAAGCGTCTGAAATTCCATGCTTCTACACGGATGTCCAGCCCACTTCGTATCATGACACTCCTTGAGAAGTTGTCTCCGCAAGCCACTCCACTTAGGTACGGCCACTCTGTCGTCCTTTGTGTAGAGAAGTCAGTCTTTCAGCCATAACCTTCTCGTTTTGCCCTCCTTAACAAGCTTTACTGTGGCCTGTGTTAGCGGGTCCTCCATGATACCCACTCGAACACGGTCCAGAATGTCCTCCTTGAGCAAGCACGCCTCGTACAACAGTCACCATGCATGGAGAGCTCTCCTCCATGATCCCGACGACTCCCAGATGCGGCATTGGGACCGCCTTTGCCGAAGTAAGGAAGTCAATTCCGAGGATCATGTTGAAATCGTCCAGTGGTGTGGCCGTGAGACTGGTGACACCCGTCCAGTCTCTCACTTGGATCTTCACACCTTTGGCCACCCCCTATACAGGGTGCGCCTCAGAGTTGACCGCCTTTATCGTGCGAGTCTTTTTCATGTACCAGAATCAAGCGTCGGACCTCCGCGTCCAAGATAAAGTTGTGGGTTGCTCATGTGTCGACCATCGCCCTTGCGTTGTGGCCGTTGATCTTCACGTCCAAGTACATCAGCTCTCAATTCGGGGCCTTGGACACGATCGTCTTGCTCTTTAAAGTGTTCAATAGGTGCAGGAACCCCATGTGAGCCCCCTTCTTAGGCTCCTCGTTCGCGGCCTCCTCGCCTTGGATTGCGTTCACCCTTTTGCCTTTGTTCGGGCAGTCACGTGCGAAGTGATTCCCTCCGCACAGGAAGCACTCAATCTTTTGCTCTGTCGAAGGCTTTGCGTGCTGCTTGTCCTTCTGCGAGCCTCCTTTTCCATTGTTCTTCTTCTCTCCCCCACCATTGAACTTGGTGGTGGTCTTTTTCTTGGGCTTTGGGGCATCACTCCGTCGATACTCCATCAGCTTTTCGGCCGCCACGACGGCAGTATTCAGATCTGACACATGTTGCCTTTGTAACTCTTGTGCCACCCATGGTTGTAGACCCTCCAGGAAGTGGAACAGACGATCTTTTTCGCCCACAGTGTAAATGGTAAGCATCAGGCGAGTAAAATATGCCACATACGCCTTGACAGACCCGGTGTGTTTGAGTTGTCGCAAACTCCATCTCGTGACTTACTCCACGTTTTTCGGGTAGAATTGAGACTTGATCTCCTTCTTGAGATCCTCCCAAGTCTCGATCGAGCAGAACCCCTTTTCTATCTCGATGCACCCGCATCGCCAACACAACATAGCATCATCAAAAAATACAAGGATGCTGTTTTTACCTTGTCGGTCTCATCCTCGATGTGAACCACCTTCAGGTATTGCTCGATATTCCAGAGGAAGTTATCTACCTCCTTCGTTTCTTGCATGCCAGTGAAGGATTTTGGTTCAGGATACTTCACCCTCTGTGTCAACTCCCTCCTCGGAGTCGGACCACCAACAATGGCTCTCTCGAAGACCTCTGCCTTGGTTTGTAGGTCTTCGTGTAGTGCGATAATCTTCGTCTTAGTGGCCTTTCGTTCCTCCTCAAACTCGGTCTGCATCTCGCGGAGATTCTCTCAGAACTTCGACATAGCCTTAACGACGTCCGCCTCCAAACCCTAGGCAAATTCCTCGTGAGCCGTCTGGTTTTGCTCCACTTGAAATTCGACGCCCGTCACGCCTTTCTCCAGCATCTCTATCCGTTCAGCCAACTCGACAAGAGCCCGTTCCATCGACGGTTCTTTGCTCTTGTCCATCCTCGAGGTCTTCACCTTCTCCTTAGGCGATGTGGGTTGCTCGTTGATGATTGCTTCGGTCGAAGACATGGAGGCGATCGAACCTTTGCTCTGATACCACTTGTCACGGACTTAGTATTTTTGCTAGCACTTCGTTCCGTGCGACGCACTATCTTCATTCTCGAAGAATCGTACAAGCCTTCCTAACATGACTTAGCTAAATCGCTAATAAAAATAAGAAGAGTGGAGCAAAGTGGGATTCGTAAGATATTGTATTAAGATAAATTTAACACAATATTGCTAGCCACGGGATGCTTCAATAGTGGAGCAAAGTGGAATTTAGCTAAAGCAAGCTCCAGCCGGCCACGGGATGCTATACACTCAAAACACTATTACTAGTTGTAGATTGTATCATTATTATTTGCAGATATTACTGCTTCACTGATTCTTCATTATTATTTAGAAAGATAAATTATGTAACTGCTCCTTGCATCTTTAATTATTTTATTAAAATACTGGAATGGATATATATGTTCTTGCTCCCCTTCTAATTGGAGACCAACATTTTTAGGTGACTGTGATGACGAGGAGCTTGCTTTTAGTTCTTACTACGGACCCGACCTGAATTCCGAGGAGATAGTTGAACCCGGATAGGGAGCCTAGGAGTTTTAGCCACAGTTGTTGTTTAGTTTCTTTCCTTTTTTAAAAAAGTTGTAATAAAAAGCAAGTTTTAATAACTGAACACTTTTTCCTGCTTGTATGTTGTCCCAGATAGACATCTAGTTTTTAATTTTATATTCTAAATAAAAATTTTCCATTTTTGCAGTTTAGAATGTTGTGCTGGGATGACTACTGATTAATACAGCTTACTGTCGCTGTCTCATAATGGTACAGGCTGGACATGATCCGACTGGACCTTGGGATCGGGTCGTGACAACTATGCTCCAACACATCCTTATTGATGCACAATGCCCCGAACGGCAATAGAATGTCCCAGCCCCAAAATACGAAGGATTAGGATACGTATACATGCCAGCTACGTATTAAGTGGACTCCGGCCTAGCTCAAATATGTATAAGTTGTCTTGGTTTTCTAAATCTATCTATCTATCAGATCAACTAATATATATCAATCTCAATCCACATAATATAATATAATAAATAAACAATACGTATCATGGTCTGCAGGCCATTAACATATATGTTTGAGTAGACTCAAAGAACAATATCGGTCTAAAAAACTAGGCTAAATAGCGGAATACAAATAATGGATAAAATATAAAATTATGATAAATTTTTGAACAAAAAATAACAACACCACCATGATCACGAACTACCACCATGATCACGAACTATCTCCGCACAACCACTACCTGGAGAGATTAGCAGGTCCTCAGAGAGACGTAACAAGGTACATAATATACATGCCAAAGTAACTGTAAATAGAGAAAATAACTACTAAAGGGTAACCATAATAACCATCTATGTGAAATGCACGTGAGAACACTTTTCGGATATCAGGATTCAAGTACTGAGGTTCAGTCTAGACATATTTTCGTAGAACAGACGTCCCTGAAAAATCGTAAAGAATCCCGTCAGTGGACAATTGGATATAAAAATAGACACAGAGATATTTCTATTAGTTTACGTTTTATGAGAAGATAATGTTGAAAAGTACACAAAACTCTATATGCAAAACAACATACCTACTGGAACGAACCCAACTTCGGGAGACATTTAAAATCCGCAACTTCTTACCAATTTTTCGTGGCTCATCGGGGCTTGCTAGGACATTAGGAGAAGATCCTAGAGTCACGGGAGAGGTGGTGAAAGGGCGGAAGAAGGTCGGGTTTTGGATGGGAAGGTGGCGGCCAAAAAATATTGTTGGGTTGGAATAGAAAGGGCCTCAAGGTTTATATTTATTTTATAAATAAATTACTTACAGAAAATGAGAGGGGCAAGGGTTTTACGTGAGAAAAAGGTTTTGGAAAAGATTTAAACCTGGTTTGGAAGGATTTGGAGGAGATTTGATAGTTTAAATCAAAGGTGTATCTCAAAGAGATTTGATTGGGTCCAAATTAGAAAAGTAGTTGTAGAGTATATTTAAAATAGATTTCAATTGATATGGCCATAATTAATTCATAAAAATTTAGTTTAAATAAGTCTAATAAGTTAGGGTACCCTAGAATATGCTCCTCGAATCTCAATTGGTCTAGTTTTGGGTCGGTAGAATTAGTTGGATCGAAATGAGTCCAATATGTATATAGTTTCGTCTTGTGTGCCATTTGAAAATAAATAGCACATGAGAACCCAAAGGAGTGGGATACCATTGGCATGTGTGTAGTAGACTCAAAATATGTCAAAATCATAAATTGGGTCAAAAAGTTCGGATCAGATTTGGGCCTCAAATCAGAGTTGGAAAAATACATTGAAAGCCGAAGGGTAATGATTTTATTTGACCCAAAGTTGTGCAAGAAATATTTAGTACAAGAAAACATGTTTGAGTGGGACATAATATACCAAAATGAAGGTGGACTCATCTAGAATAGGAATATGGAACTTGTTTCGAGGAAATAGTCAATGTTGTGCTTCAAAAATCAAAGCTACGACAAAGTGCCTATATAACCATAATTAAAAATAAAATATGGTTTAATATATAAAAATCATATAAAAAATATATAAATGTCAAAATTTCAGATGCTTACAATCTATCCACCTTAAAAAAATTTATCCTCAAAATTAAAAATAATGAACTAACGAAGACCCAGGCTAACTTATGTAGGAATAGTTCTAAGGGGTACACTATGTCACTACAGTCTCTCCTAGTAACTCGAGTAATAATCAATCCTAAATAATTTTCTTATGTAATATTTCGATCATAAAACTATAAATGGTTACCTCTAGTTGTCTCTCCTGGTGCTAGCAGTCTTGCAACGATCATGTTGAAGGCTTGTCCTCCTTGACCATCAAGGCAAGAAGTTTAATTACTAGTCCCTTAACCACTATCCTCGATTCCCCTTCTATATATATGTATATCTAGTCTAACAAAGTTGTTTGCTATTGATCGCCGTAGAACAGAACAATTTTATGGGAGGACTGAACTTGACTCACAATTACAAACTCGCTTGTACAAAAGAGAGCCTAGGAACAAAACCTAGAAAAAGCAATCTAAGTACCATTGTTTAGTTTTGATTTTGTGGGGTAACGGTAGAGGCTCGGGAAAGTGCTATCAACTCTGCCTTACTTCTTGGACGATCGAACACAACCTCGGCTCAGGTAAAGAAATGCTTTCTGAAGACATGAAGGAAAGAGTCTGCCTCTGAGCTTTGTGTGCTCACTTGTGCGTCTATATGCCTCTCCTTTCTCTTTTTTTTTGCAAGGGAATAGCACCTCATTATTTATAGAAATTCATAAGGAATGGGATGTACAGCTATGTGGCAAATTTTGGGCCACATGGTTGTAACTGTGCCTCGAGACTCGGTTTATAGTAGACAGCTGGGGGTTGGTTGAGATTGATCATGATCTGTTTGTTGCAGTAAATCTGAACTGTTAAGACTTGGTCAATCTCTGCTACGTGTCTCAACTACTATTCTGTAGCGAGCCGTATAAAGGATGTATCCTGGTTGAGCTGCATAAGGGACTATCTCATAACCGATATGCATGAAGAATGTCTCATGATCGAGCCGCATGAAGGACGTCTCATAACCGAGCCGCATGAAAAATGTCTCATGACCGAGCCGCATGAAGAATGTCTCATGACCGAGCTGCATGAAGGACGTCTCATAACCGAGCCGTATGAGGGAATGTCTCATGACCGATCTGCATAAAGAATGACTCCTATCCGAGCCACATGAGGAACGTCTCATGACTGAGCCGCATGAGGAATGTCTCATGACCGAGCCGCATGAGGAATGTCTCACGATCGAGCCGCACGAGAAATGTCTTCTGACTGAGCCGCATGAAGGACGTCTCATGACTAAGCTGCATGAGGAATGTCTCATGCCGAGCCGCATGAGGAATGTCTCATGACCGAGCCGCACGAGGAATGCCTTCTGACTGAGCCGCATGAAGGACGTCTCATGACCGAGCCGTATGAGAAATGTTTCATGACTCAGCCGCATGAAGGATATCTTCTGGCTGGATGGGTATGGGGGCCCTAGGAGAAGATGCTGTACCAAATGTTAAGATTTGAGAGAGTTTCGTTTGTCTCCCTCTTGACTGTTCTGCTTATTCGAAGAAGATTTGACGGTAGACTCCTTCAGAAGATTGTGATGCACTTGACTGAGATGATGCGCCTGACTGAGACATCTGAGTAATGCATCTAGTTGAGAGCAGGCCGTTATAACGTCTTTAATTGGCATCATGTTTTCGAGATAATATTGGAAAGGTGCAGTAGGTCGCAGTCGCTGGAATACAGACTGCCTTGATAGTGGAGCCACTGTCTTGTGGCAGCAGTACTTGATGGCGGCTTGGGTGCAGTGATGTCCTGGAAAGAGCTCCTAGTACATCAAGGTTGCTTCTCTTTCCTTGCGTTTGTGAATGACCACCTCTCGTAGGTTGAGAGCAGATTGATCTACCTTTACATCCGTTTTGTGGGCCCGGGTATCCTGAGTGCCCGGGTCCGTAGGTATCATATTTGCTCCATGATCTGAGGCTAGTAAAAGTACTTGCTCTCGATCGTTGTAGGAAGACTTTTAGAACCATCATATTTGCTCCCTGATCTAAGACTAGTAAAGCACTGCGCTCGATCGTTGTAGGGAGACTTTTGGGATCATCATATTTTCTCCCTGATCTGAGGCTAGTAAAGCACTGCGCTCGATCGTTGTAGGAAGACTTTTGGGACCATCATATTTGCTTCCTGTCTGAGGCTAGTAAAGCACTGCTCTCGATCGTTGTAGGGAGACTTTTGGTATCATCATATTTGCTTCCTGATCTGAGGCTAGTAAAGTACTCCGCTCGATCGTTGCAGGGAGACTTTTGGGACCATCATATTTGCTCCCTGATTCGAGGCTAGTAAAGCACTGCACTCGATCGTTGTAGGGAGACTTCTTAAGACCCACCATGTCCGTTAGCCCTGAGGGACTGGACGCGGGTGGTTCTGTATAACTTTCCACCAGGAGCCCGTTTAACAGTTAACAGTGCCCGCTGACGGTCAGCAGCTTAGACAGTTGACTAGGCTTGTTGAGCCCACACTGCCATAGACTTGTTCGACTTAGCACCCGAAGGTGCATAGTAGGAAGAGTCCAAGTTGGAAAGAGGGAAGGAAAGTTGGTGCCCTTTTCAAAGGAGGCAAGGGGGCTCTATTTATAGAATAGAGTGAGTCCTTTCTTCTTTTCCTTTCCGATGTGGGACTAAAAATAATATTTTCCATGCTTCTACAAGACCCCCTTCAAAGTTTTCAAATTGTAAATTTGGAATACTTTGAATAAGAAGCATGGAAAGTAGAGTTGTTTAGATGTGGCAATCCTATCAGAGGTAGCATAGACGTAATAGGTTTGGGTACTTCCGTTGGGGATTTTATGTGGACTTATCAACCTTGGCGTACCTTGGTTTTAGGTACAGATAATAAGTTGAGAGAGGAAACCAACATATTTACTCAGAGGTGATATGGACGTGGTACATATGAGGTTGATGGTAGAGCTTTCCTACTCAGAGGTGATATGGACATGGTAGGAATGAACTCGAATGAGGATACATAGAACAACTCATAGGTAATATGGATATGGAAGTTCTACATAACGGGTAATAAATGCCACGGAATAACTGGATTCCAGAAGCATATGATTGTGAAGAAGGGGTGAATGTACTAGAGGAACTAATACAGCATTTATGGCCAATAGAGGACATTTGTGGACCTATTATCCTTTTTGTGTACTAGTTGTGCGAGTACGGATAATAAGTGGAGAGAAACCAACATATTTACTCAGAGGTAATGAGGACGTGGTAAATATGGGTCTAAAGTAGAGTCTTCCTACTCAGAGGTAATGAGGACGTGGTAGGAGTAGGCTTAATAGGGATACACAGAACAACTCAGAGGTGCTATTAACATGGAAGTTCTATGTATTGGGTGGTTTGTTTGTGATGGACGAAAAAACAACACAGAGGTAATATGGACGTGGTTGTTTTTCCCGTAGGAAAATTTTGTGGACCTATTACCCTTTTTGTGCACCGACGGTACAGGTAATAGATTAGGATGAGTTTTATGGACCTATTACCCTTCTGCGCACTGATGGTGCGGGTAATAGATTTGAATAATATTTTGTGGATCTACTACTCATTGGTACACCGATGGTGTGAGTAATAGATTAGGATAACCTTTACGGACCTATTACCCTTTTGCGTACTGGTGGTACGGGTAATAAATTAGGATAACTTTTATGGACCTATTACCCTTCTGCGCACTGACGGTGCAAAAAATAGATTTAAAACAAAACCCAACAGAGTTGATAGGTTTTGTGGTCTTAACCCCGTGTCTTTTATCCTGGGTTGGGGTACAGGTGTTAAGTCGGAAGATTATCGGTATCTGAGGTAATATGGACATGACACACGATAATCAGGACCAGAAAGTTTGCTCAGGGATAACGATGAACTGGACAGGCATTAGAGTGGGAGTTCAGAGGTATCATCATTCATGACTCGCCACTTAGGGAGATGCAATAGAGTGTGAGTTCAGAGGTATCATCGTACGTGACTCGCTACTCAGGAGATGTGATGGAGTGTGAGAGAGTACCAGCATGTCCTTTAGACATTGTATTTCTTCAGGAATTTGCCATAATAATACCGGAGTTGACAACTGCAGAGGCGATCGTCGACCGCTGCTGTAATTTAGACATGGGATAGCCTCCACATCGTACCCCTATTTTTGCATGAAGTACTTGGCCTGAGGACTATACAGGTTGAGCGGTAGTCTCCCAGTATCGGGTTCGAGATCAAACTCTTGAGGCATGAAGGGTTGAGATCCTTCTTTTCGGCCAAAGATGTCTGAGACTAGGAAGTAGGCATCTTTAATGGGAGCAAGTCGGCTTGCGATATGGACGGTTGTCACATTATCAGGAGAGGGACTATCCACCCTTGCAACCAGATACTTTACGAGTTTTGCATCTTCTTCTGCTACCCCCTGCATGACCGGAGGTTGGGACGCTGTCTTGGGCAACTTGACCACCAAGGGTTCAACATGTGGTATTGATTTGCCTGAGAGTGTTGGAGCGACACATGGCTGCTGACTCGTCTTGGAAAGATGGATGACAATGGGCTTAGCAAGGGACTTTGTGTCTTCTGGTAGCCTTGGAGTAGATTTTGGCAATCGGATTACCATTGGTGTTACAGAGGGCCTTGCATCTTTCTGTTGCCTTTGTTTGGACTTTGGCAGCCGGATCACCATTGGTCCTATGCCAGGTTTTGGCTCTTGGCTGGATCTCGGGAGACGGATGACCATTGGTTCCAACTGCGTAGGTGAGACAGGAGAACCGAGCACCTCTTTATGCAAGGTTGCGACCAGGGGTGAGGTCATGCCCGGTTTATGGGCTTGGAGACGAATTCTTAAGGGTTCTTCTGGCCCTGTGATGGCTTCCAGCTCGTCCGTTATATGTTTTTTGGATTCGTCATATAGACAAGCCTCCGAAGAGTAATAAGATTCAACCCCTTTGAAGGGATCAATGTCGACGAATTCGGTCTTCACGAAACTGTATTTACTGACATATTTGAAATACTAGTGAAGGGTGGATGGCATGATCATATAGTCATGTGTCCACGGACGTCCCAGGAGGATGTTGTAGGAGGTGTCTGCATCTATGACGTAGCAGGTAACTTTCATCCTCAGGTCTCCAATCTGGCACTTCAACCGGATCTTCCCTAGGTGATAGCTTCTCCCTGAGTTAAACCCGCTAATGGCAGTGGTGGTTGCTGCTAGCCGGTGCATAGGGATGCCCAGGAGGTGAAGCAAGCTCTTCGGAATGATGCTTATTGAAGAACCGGGATCAATATGCATTTGATCTACTTTGATGTCGCCGATGTATCCAGTGTGATACAGAGGGCGATCGTGCAGGTTGGTCTTGATGAGCATATCCTGCGGAGTGAACACGATGTTGGCATTGTACCTGTGTAATTACTGTCCTGGAAATCTGCTGGCGAGCTCTCCCCTGTAAGCTTGACCTGGGCCAAATAAGTGTCAGCATTCTGGAGTGCTTCACTCAGTACGACGCGAATATTCTTGGGGACCTCAAGAGCTCATATAATGACAATTTTGCTCGTGTGTTGGCCAATTGTACCAGGATGTCAAAATTGTAAGGCCTCTCCAGCCCTTGAGGTGCGTCTTTACGGAGCGGCTTGTCGAAGCGGGTCTCCTTTGGCTCAGGCTTGTCGGCCGGCGGAGGCTGAGAAGGTCCTGGGGCATCAGCAGTGGTCGGCTGACGATCTTCAGCCGAGTTACCCGGTATGGGTTGAGATTGTGCACCGGACCGGGTAACAACAGTTGTTGCTTCTTCGGCTTCGGCTGAGATTGTGTGGCAAGACGTAGCCTTCCTGCCCTTCTTCTTGCCGGTAGAGGATGATGCTGACTGAGTTACTTCAGGCACCAAGTCCGGGTGGACCCACATGACCTTCCCTCGTGATGTGGTAAGGGGCACTAGCCCAGCCGTCTGGTCTCGGGGAGGTGGAAGATTAGTGACCTCTATTGTTGCCCGGAGGATGGGTAGTACGCCATCTTGAGTCCTTTTTGGAGGGAAGCTGCCGAATTGGACCGACACCATGTTGGCAGCTACGGTTACCTCTTCGAAATCAATGGACAGAGCCTTGGAATCGATGAGGTTCTGGATGTACCGCTTCAATTAGAAGAAGTCCTGTGTAGCGTGGTGGACGTAGCGGTGGAAGTGACAGTACTTCGGGCTCTCCATCTCTGCAGGTCGAGGTTCACGTCTCGATAGAGGGAGGTGAATTCTATTCCCTTGCAAAAGCATGTCAAAGATGGGCTTGACATGGCTATCCTCGAAGGAGTAGGTCAACTGAGGCCACTGTTTCTCTACCTACTTTGGTTCAGGCTTCTGGGCTGTATCGGCAACCATAGCCTGTTTGCCTTTGGTGTCTCGGTTATTAAAGGAACTATCGCCGTTGTTGTTGTTGGTATTAGGGCGTTTGCCCTTATCCTCTCCATCCGAGATATGCAACCCCAGTTGGCGAGCCTTCTTTAATTTTGCTTCTGTGCTAGTGGCGCTGATGATGAAGGCCTTCCAGTCTTTAAATTGATCTTCATCCATCCAGAGGCTGAATGTGGGGAGCAGCCTCTTTTGGTAAATCTCAATTAAAGAAGAGTCCGGGTTGCCGGAGGGCAATTTCATTACGGTTTGGCGAAATCGCTCGATATAATTCCTTGTCAGTTCTTTTTCTTCTTGAACGACGTCCATAAGGTTTGACATCGTCACATCTTGTCCCACCTCGTAAAACCTTTCCAAGAACATATTTTTGAAGCCGACAAAGGAATAGATGCAGTTATCCGGCAGGTTGCGGTACCAATCGAATGTGACCCCCTCCAATGCCCCGATGAATAATCGCGTGAGGATGGTATCGTCATGCGGCAGATGGTCTGTTGTGACCTCAAAGTTTGTCATATACCGGCTCGCAGAGGTCTTCCCGTTATATGAATTAATATTGAATGGTTTGAATCATGGTGGAAAGGGGACATCTCTCCATGCAACAGGATACGGCTGTCGTATCCTGAGGTCCTGAAAGAATTCTCGGGCGTGAAATATTGCACGGAGCTTCTGGACTTCTCTTCTCATCTCCCTAGCTTCTTCTGCAGCAGTGGGAGCCGATATTTCGGGTGGATTGTTGTCCGGAGTTGGCACGGTCGTGTTTGAGTCCACATTGACGGCGGGAACCAAGCTTGTTTGACCAGGTGTCCTTGCTTGTAGAGCCGGTAGGGCATCCTTGATCTCGTCTACTAACTTAACCAAAGTTTGGAGTACGGCCTCAAGAGTGTCGAGGCGCTGCCAATCACTAGGACCATCTTGGTTGTTATCAGTCATGAATACCGTCCTCACATGAGGAGAAGTGGAAGGAACTGTAGAAGACGTGCCATCTGAATCATACCCTCGCATAGAGAAGTCGTCGGGATATGTGGGAATATTCTCCTCTGGTTTGGACTCGAAGGAGGTGCTACCCCCTGCATAGGAGGTTGCCTCGTCTTGGACGTTTTCAGGGACGTCTGAGTCTGTTGTATCTGTTGGGGGGGTTGTTTCCCCGGGTTCATCTTCTTGAAATGCTGGATTGTTGTAGATCTTCCGAGGAGTGCTACCCCCTGCTCCAACTACCCCCAGGGATGTAGATGACGAATCCCCAAGGGATGAAAATTTATTCCTTGAGCGGGTACCTTGATAAACCCCTCCTGTGACGGCTGTGGACAACCCCCTAGATGGGAGTTCCTGGCCGTGCTGGTTGAGATTGTCGGGCTGGACATATTTATTTTCTTCCCTTCCCTGCCGGTAGGGATCTTCCGGGTAGAATTAAAGGAGGCAAAAGGAAGCGCCTCGTCCCCCGAGCTTTGTTGTAGGACCTGTACTGGCAGCTGCAGTCGTTGAAAGACGGACTGCCGGTCCTCTTGTACTGCTGTCTTGTTGCAGCAACAATTGACAATGACTTGAGTACAGTGACATCCATGGAAGGACTCTTTGCACGCCAAGGTTTCTTCTCTTTCCTTGCGCTTGTGAAGGATCATATCTCACAAGTCAAGGACATCTCGATCAACCTTTGCACTCGCTTTGTGGGCCAGGGTATTCCGAGCACACGAGTGCGTAGGTATCATGTTTGCTTCCTGATGCGGGGCTAGTAAAAGCACTTGCCCTCGATCATTGTTGGGAGACTCTTGAGAACCACCCTGTCCGTTTGCCACCGGAGGCTGGACAAGGGCGGTTCTGTACAACTTTGTCACAACCCGCACCCACTGTGAGGGTACGAGAACGTAATAATGCCCAGCCTACGCCGTAGTGTCGGCGGTAGGACGCTGTCCCAGGTCACAACATCTAACAATATATCTATAATAGTTTATACTCCCCGAATGGGGGTGACATAGCAGTAATAAACTCAATCACAACTAAGGAAGAGATAGCACGATATGAAATAGAACTCAAGGAACAAATAGATGAAAAGTAGTCTAAGATAATCCCAGCAATATCCAGAAGTACATGGTCTCAGATACAGAATGAAAGAATAAATACATCTCAGAACTCCAATATAGTCTAGCTAAAATATGTTTCAAGACTGCATAAAGTAAGATAAGCCTAACTAATCTAATCTAGGCAATCGGGGTGATATCCTCAGCTAGAGCTGGGTCCTCCTGAGGGTCCAACTCGCAAGTGTCATCTAAGGCTGCCCCGTAGTAGGTATCCAGGCAAGCCTCCTCCTCGTCCTCTGTAATATTTTCAACAGGTCCAGTCAGGACAGGAGCAAGTACAATACATCTCAACAGTTCATAGCAGGTTAGAAAATATAATCATGCAGTAAAGTAAGATACAGGTGTTGAAGAATATAGTATGTAAACAGAGAGAAAGAACTGTAATAGAAATATCTACTATAAGTAAGGAACTAACAGTGGCTAGTGAGTCAGAGTACAGGATAGCACATGTGAACGGAACAGATTTGTACATGATCTACACTAAAGAGTTGTACATGATCTACACTACTATAGAATTGTTCACATGACTACTCGTACTCCCCCGTTTCCCCACTTAATACACAAGGATCTAAGCAGGTTATGTTATTGTACATGATATCACATGGGGCCCTTGAAAGGGTGCACATGATAGTATACATGAAGGGTCTGTGAACATGAGAGTACATGGTTCACAAGAGTGTACATATATGGTGAAAGCACAAGAGTACATGATGAAAGTGAAACGCACATGACACAATGTACCCGATGCTTCCGAGGGGGATAACATCGCATGAAGAGATCCGTATAGTACTAATCCGTGATAATGTCGTGACAGCATAAGTAAAGTAATTTAATACAAGAAATAATTCTAAGCAGGATATGAAATGATCAGAGAATGTACTCGCCTGTATCCGAGTGTCCAATATGAAAGGTACCGTCCGAGGAGTGGTGTCTAACTCCTAATCAGAACAGCACAAGTCACAACAAGCCTAAAATGGTAAAATGAAGTCCTTCTATGCATTCTACATGATTCTAGGTCAATCTAGGCCAAAGTCAACTCTTGGTCAACTCTGGTCAACCCTAGAAGTCAAACTAGGTCAACCAAGTCTAATTTAGGTCAACTAGTCTACACTAGACTTCATTACTCTAACAAGTCAACCTATATCTAAAACCAATCCCTCTATATATATATTGAAGTCTAACCATACCACATATACACATATTCATCACACTACACAATATATATATATACCCTATATAACCCTAGGCTAAGTATAACCCCTATAACATTAAGCTAAACATAGAAATGTATATATATATATATATACACTCATACATTATTCATACATATATTATATAAAGAGAGAGGCTTGTGTGTGTGTGTGTAGAGTGAACAGTGGTTAGATAGGAGGCTATGTGTCATGTGGCATTACATTAACCCAAAACAATATGAATAACAATATCAATCAGTGTCATGTGTGTGTGTGTTTGGTGTTAATCTCAGGAATATAGAGTTGCAGGAAATAGCATAGAGTGTGTGTGTGTGTGTGTTTGCATGAAATGAGTGAAAGGGGTATATATAACTGGACTTTATGTGTAGAGGACAGTGAAAAGGAAAGGAATTCAGCATCAAGACTCAGGTATTAACATCAAACCAATTCAGAAATTGTGTGAACTGTGACCATGAAATCTCAGATTTCTATGAGTGCAGGAACTAAAATGCAGTGTGTGTGCTAGTGAGCAATTTAATGTGCCAACTGGACTGCAAGTCCTAATTTCAGGTACTTAAATCTACTCACAGGTTATACAACATAGGAAAACTTCATAGCTCATAAAAGAACTCAAAGACCAATGAGCAGTCCACATAACCCAGAAATCAGTCTACATATCTAACCCTCTCAGGTTAATACAATATTAGGAATCACCATAGCTTCACAACAACCCAAGAACCAGTTCACATTCCAGATTTAAATCCTTAGTTCAAATCTCAGTTTTAAGGGGTTAGCATCAGCTAACACAGAACTCAAAACCAAATTTAACAGTCCCCAATCTTGAATTCTCAGATTTCAGTCCAAAAACCCATCAATTCAAACCCAATTTTGACACACAGGAAGATGACATATAGGAGAATAGATTAGAGCTTTAAAAACATGCATTTAATAGTGATTAATAGGTTAAGTCATCAGACAAAACTCAAATTAGAAAACTGGAAATGTAAACAGAAATCAAGTATCAGTTAAAATTGGGTTAATGAGAATTTGAACAGGAAAATCAAACTAAATCATGAATCTATTGGTTGGTAAAAGAAACAACCCATGTGCACAAACCCCATACTCCAATTCGTGTCACCCAAGGCCTGACACGGCGCATCCCAAAATAAGAACTCAAAAAAACAATCACACAGTGCACTGTCAGTGCACTGTCTCGTACACATGTGCACTTGTGTCGTGTGCACGACACAAGACACAAGTAATTCTCGTGGTCATCCACATAGGTAGCCCACCTATAGGGCTACCTCATAGGCCCATTGGCCAGTGTCCACAACGTGTCAGTGTCGGACACGAGACCCGTATCAGTGGCAAATAACTAACAGTACACTACACAAGCATTTCCCCGTGCACGATCGATTCTTTCCTCGACACGACACAAAACCCAATGAAACTTGGGGAATGTCATGACAGATATTGCCCCTAGGTTTCCCTTGAATTTCGTGTCCTGAAACCCCGTGACGTGTCTGCTACAGACCCCGAGTAGCAGGAGATTACTGTAGCGCGTGCGCGAGGGTGTGCGGCACGTGTCCAATCAATGAATCCGATACAAAGTGACACAATAAGCACCACAGAAGATCACGGATCAATAAACAATGACAAATCTAAATTTCCTATTTAAAAATAATGCACAAACAAGATCGAAATGCCCTTTGGGGCATTTCGTCAAACACTCAACCCTAGCTCTGATTCGTGTCCAGAACGGACACGAAACCTAGGATACCCGACACAAAATCTATACTGATACTTAGGGGACTCCTAGGGCTCCCTAATGATGAAGACAAATCGAAATTTCATGGAGATTTGAGAGAGTTACCTAAGCTTGAACTTCTTAAGAAAACCCCTCTTTATGAGCTCCTCTCTTGATGTCCCAATCCAAAGAAAACAACCTCAAACTGAGATGAGACCTTAGCAACAGCAAGAATAGTCATATTAGGATCTAATGGAATGAATTAGAAAGAAAAAGGAAGAGGAAAGGAGTTCTAGGAATTAAAATATAATAGAAACTAACCTTTCTAAAACTTGAGCCTTCCTAAGAAAGAGGCAACCCTAGATTTTAGGAGTGTATTTATAGTGGGGGAATCCCTAGGTTAGACTAAGGTGGCCGGCCATCACTTCCTAGGGATTAGGGTTTGCTAATTTGGGCTTTGGGCCAAGTTACATAGGCTATGGTTTGATTTGATTAAAAAGGACTCTAAATCATAAGCCATGACTTATAACTTTCTAATTTCTATTACTAATTAGGTTCTAATGACCAAACCAAATATTAGGCTAGGTTAGACTAGAGTCATATATCCTAACCAAGTCCATACTAACTAGGGTTAGCTCCTAGGTTGGTCTACAAGGGTCAACACTAGTCAAAGTCAACCTAGTCCAAACAATTCCAAAATAATTCCTAAAAATTCCCAAAAATTCTAATAAATTCTAATAAATTTAAATTACCCAAAAATGACAAAAATACCCTCATATGGAAAATTGGGTGTTACAATCCTACCCACCTTATAAAAATTTCGTCTTCGAAATTAAAGGTGATCGCACTCCTTCTAGGTTAAGCCCCCAGCAATCATAGTCTCAGAACCTAATCAATCATTCAATTTAAGAGGACGACATACAGGGTCATGGCATGCAATATCAGTCTGGGGTCTCATCTAGTTACACCAACATACTACAGTACTAGGCAATCACAAGGTGTCAAAACATACAAGAAGGGATGCATCAAATATTCACAAAAAGGGATACTAAGGTTAGGTCAAAACTCACCTCTAGCCGGGTCTGAGAACTAGAACTCCCAACTAGAAGCAGGGCCCTGGTTGGTAGGTGCATCAGGACAATGCTGTACCCAATGCGCAGCTGACCCACAGAATAGGCACAATCCTAGTCTCTTTCTACAGTTGCTCCACTTGTGCCCAGACTTCCTACAGTAGTCACAGATAGGCTCTGGCTCAGCTGGCCTCTGCTGGACAGGAGACTAGGCTGGGTATGATGATATCGGCTGGATAAATGGGTACTCCTCAAACTCTGGGTAGGACTGGATACTGCTCCTCGCCCTCTTGGAGCTAGGCTCTCCTCCTGGAAGCACAGATTCCCGCAGACATAGCAACCTCTGGATTTTCTCCCTCATGGCCTCCTCATGAACTCTCTGTGACTCCAACAGCCTCTCTTGAAAATATCCAAACACCTGGGCTGCGTCAAGTAACAAACCTCCGGGTGGTACAGTAGGGAGTACCATCCCAAGGGGTAAGGAAAGGCTCTCGGTCATGGGTAAATCTGCAGCTCTCTCCTGAACGACAGGAGATGAAGGAAGACTCTCTGGCGAGGCTACCACCATCTCCTTAAAGGCAGGAGGTGCCACCACCCCCTGATCAGATAGAGGGATCACTACCTCCTGAACAGTAGGAGGTAGAAGCACACTCTCAGTAGCTACAGCTGCTCTCAGGCGACGGGCTCGGGTCATGGGTGCCATACTGGAAAGAAAAAAGAAAACAAAAATCATCAAGGCTGTAAGGCAGTCTACCATCCTATCAGAAAACTGGTACTTATTATAAAAATAAAATAAAGGTAACCACCAATCATCTATTAAGGAATACTATTCATGAAAAAAAACGAAGTTAAAGAATGAAAGTCAATTGCATTTAAATCCAATCACAATATATTTATATATATAGCATTAGAGAGAGAAAAGCTAACATTATGTAAAGGTTATATGGTTTGTGTGAATTATACATGAAAGTGCATATGAGGATCTGTCTCAACTATAGCTATCAAGTTACACTATTCATGGCATATTGGTTAAGCAGTCTACAAGGCACAAGCTATTTACTCATAACATGCCTGACCAACCATATATACATATGTATATTTATATGTATAAAGAGATAGAGATTTTAATTGCATCTACATACATTATAACATGTATACAGAACTATATATATATATCCATATAACTATATGAACATAACATAGAGATGAGAGGTTAGGTTTTCATGGCAGTTGTGAACATTGGTATAGAGTGTCAAATGTACATGGGTTAAAACTTGAAATAAAGGGTTCAATCATTCAGTTTAGCTCAACATTACATATTAGATCTGAAATTTAACTAAACATTTGAAAGCAATGTAAAAATGTTAACATGTATTCAGTTTTCAAAATTTTGGAGAAATTCGAACATCAAAACCAATTCAAGGTTTATCACAATAACAACCTAACATGTAAGAGTATGAAACTTAACATTATATCCCTACATACCACAATGTATACGGCTCAAAACATTACAAATTAAAACTGTAAATTGAACTAAACACTTAGAATTCAGGCTTAAAGGGTTAAATGTACACATTCTCAGGCTTGACAAATTTAGCACAAAACTCAACCTATTTTCTTTAAGACTTGAAATCCTGCATGTAACATACATGTGCAGTAATATATACAACAACTAATAATATGAAATTTAAATTAAACTTATGAATTTAATCTGGAAAACAGAGAACTAGTCACTGATACTGTCCTATATTAGAATCATTAGGATTTTGAAAAATTAACATCAACATATTAATATGCATTTAGATAGGTTGGTGATCAAGTGTAACATGCATACGTGTCAGGCAAGCATCTGTGTCCACTATATTATATATTCTAAGATAATACAAAAATTAATGACAAGAAAAAAATACTGATAAAATCTGTTCTGCTTATCTGTTTAAAAGAAGGAACCATTTGATACCAGAGTTATAATATCAAATCTAAGTCAAGGTCTAGCAAAATCACTGATTCATTGTTTTAGGAAGAATTTTATAGCAAGAAGTTACACAAGGTTATAATAACAGCTAAGCTACTCCTACTCATACTCCTATTCCTAAGTTATTCATAACAACAGAAGAGTATGATGTTTAAGACCTTCTCAAAATACAATCTATTAATCATATGCGTCTGTCCAAAATTATGTTGCCCAGAGTCCTCATCATGCTAGTGAGCAATGCTACGATAATCACAGAGTCCTTGACTAAGGTAAGTACCTTTAGGTTCATGGTATTTAAAATTTTTACATTGCCGCATGCGACGGCAAAAATCTTAAATTCCCATACACGAGAAATACATCCAAAATCTGACTACATGTCCTCACTATGCCAACTAACACGACCATCGAAGATTCTAGACCCCATGATTTAGGCGACCTAGCCCATATGATTTTCTCAAAAGAAAAACAAACACAACAAAAGAGTAACATGACAAAATTAATCAATCAACAAAGAACAGATGGATTCGGATTTCAAGGTAATTATAAAAGACAATTGCGGGAATGGATTTAAGAAGAACGGAACTTGCAGCAAGATCTTCAACGGTCTGTGCATCCTCGACTGTCCTGATGATAGCTCGCCCTGCTGGTTTCCTCCAGCCTGATGCTGATACTGCACAAATCTCTGCTGCTGATGCTGCATGAATCGCTGCTGCTGAAAGAAACCGAAAATGAAAGGAAAAGTCTCTGTACAGACGGAGGTGCACCTCTAATGTAGCAGAAACGCCAACCTGAGTCGGTACAACAGAAGCTGCGGTCTCGAGGCCCTGATGAACAGAACGAGAGGTCGCCAGCCTCTCGATAGTATCCCCCGAACCGAAACGATGAGATCGTGTCTTCATAACCATCATGAAGACAGATCAAAATAAGAAGCAATTTCTGAGAATTAAGCAAAAATTTAAAGGAGAACAGTTTATATTCAAGGAAAGTCAATAAGCAATAATTTTAGACAAAAGGAATCGGATTAAGAGTTTTTCCTAATGTCATTGAGTACCTCCAAAATATTCTAATCCTACTGCAGGCTGTAGTGATACTCTAATTCGAATACCACTACACTTCTAGTCTAGACCTGCATGGGCCACTACTAAAAATGTGTCACGACCCGCACCCACTGTGAGGGTACGAGAACGTAACAACGCTCAGCCTACGTCGCAGTATCGACGGTAGAACGCTGTCCTAGGTCACAATATCTAACAATATATCTATAACAGTTTATACTCCCCGAATGGGGGTGACATAGCAGTAATAAACTCAATCACAACTAAGGAAGAGATAGCACGATATGAAATAGAACTCAAGGAACAAATAGATGAAAAGTAGTCTAAGGTAATCCCAGCAATATCCAGAAGTACATGGTCTCAGATACAGAATAAAAGAATAAATACATCTCAGAACTCCAATATAGTCTAGCTAAAACATGTCTCAAGACTGCATAAAGTAAGATAAGCCTAACTAATATAATCTAGGCAATCGGGGTGATATCCTCAGCTAGAGCTGGGTCCTCCTGAGGGTCCAACTCGCAAGTGTCATCTAAGGCTGCCCCGTAGTAGGTATCCAGGCAAGCCTCCTCCTCGTCCTCTATAATATTTTCAACAGGTCCAATCAGGACAGGAGCGAGTACAGTACATCTCAACAGTTCATAGCAGGTTAGAAAATATAATCATGCAGTAAATTAGATACAGGTACTGAAGAATATAGTATGTAAATAGAGAGAAAGAACTGTAATAGAAATATCTACTATAAGTAAGGAACTAACAGTGGCTAGTGAGTCAGAGTACAGGATAGCACATATGAACGGAACAGATTTGTACATGATCTACACTAAAGAGTTGTACATGATCTACACTACTATAGAATTGTTCACATGACTACTCGCACTCCCCCGTTTCACCAATTAATACAGAAGGATCTAAGCAGGTTATGTTATTGTATATGATATCACATGGGGCCCTTGAAAGGGTGCACATGATAGTATACATGAAGGCTCTGTGAACATGAGAGTACATGGTTCACAAGAGTGTACATGTATGGTGAAAGCACAGGAGTACATGATAAAAGTAAAACGCACATGACATAATGTACCCGATGCTCCCGAGGGGGATAATATCGCATGAAGAGATCCGTATGGTACTAATCCATGATAATGTCGTGACAGCACAAGTAAAGTAATTTAATGCAGGAAATAATTCTATGCCGGATATGAAATGATCAGAGAATGTACTCGCCTGTATCCGAGTGTCCAATATGAAAGGTAACGTCCGAGGAGTGGTGTATGGCTCCTAATCAGAACAGCACAAGTCACAACAAGCCTAAAATGGTAAAATAAAGTCCTACTATGCATTCTACATGATTCTAGGTCAATCTAGGCCAAAGTCAACTCTTGGTCAACTCTGGTCAACCCTAGAAGTCAAACTAGGTCAACCATGTCTAATTTAGGTCAACTAGTCTACACTAGACTTCATTAGTCTAACAAGGCAACCTATATCTAAAACTTATCCCTCTATATATATATTGAAGTCTAACCATACCACATATAC
Organism: Iris pallida; assembly: GCA_029216955.1. NCBI lineage: Eukaryota > Viridiplantae > Streptophyta > Magnoliopsida > Asparagales > Iridaceae > Iris > Iris pallida. The sequence goes on along the minus strand of JANAVB010021800.1, from coordinate 4,802,742 downwards.
ACATATTCATCACACTACACAATATATATATATATATATATATATATATATATATATATATATATATATATATATATATATATATACCCTATATAACCCTAGGCTAAGTATAACCCCTATAACATTAAGCTAAACATAGAAATGTATATATATACACTCATACATTATTCATACATATATTATATAAAGAGAGAGTCCTGTGTGTGTGTGTGTAGAGTGAACAGTGGTTAGATAGGAGGCTCTGTGTCATTTGGCATTACATTAACCCAAAACAGTGTGAATAACAGTGTCAATCAGTGTCATGTGTGTGTGTGTGTGTTTAGTGTTAATCTCAGGAATATAGAGTGGCAGGAAATAGCATAGAGTGTGTGTGTTTTTGCATGAAATGAGTGAAAGGGGTGTATATAACTGGATTTTGTGTGTAGAGGACAGTGAAAAGGAAAGGAATTCAGCATCAAGACTCAGGTATTAACATCAAACCAATTCAGAAATTGTGTGAACTGTGACCATGAAATCTCAGATTTCTATGAGTGCAGGAACTAAAATGCAGTGTGTGTGCTAGTGAGCAATTTAATATGCCAACTGGACTGCAAGTCCTAATTTCAGGTATTTAAATCTACTCACAGGTTATAGAACATAGGAAAACTTCATAGCTCATAAAAGAACTCAAAGACCAATGAGCAGTCCACATAACCCAGAAATCAGTCTACATATCTAACCCTCTCAGGTTAATACAATATTAGGAATCATCATAGCTTCACAACAACCCAAGAACCAGTTCACATTCTAGATTTAAATCCTTAGTTCAAATCTCAGTTTTAAGGGGTTAGCATCAGCTAACACAGAACTCAAAACCAAATTTAACAGTCCCCAATCTTGAATTCTCAGATTTTAGTCCAAAAACCCATCAATTCAAACCCAATTTTGACACACAGGCAGATGACATATAGGAGAATAGATTAGAGCTTTAAAAACATGCATTTAATAGTAATTAATAGGTTAAGTCATCAGACGAAACTCAAATTAGAAAACTGAAAATGTAAACAGAAATCAAGTATCAGTTAAAATTGGGTTAATGAGAATTTGAAAAGGAAAATCAAACTAAATCATGAATCTATTGGTTGGTAAAAGAAACAACCCATGTGCACAAACCCCATACTCCAATTCGTGTCACCCAAGGCCTGACACGGCGTGTCCCAAAATAAGAACTCAAAAAAAATAAACACACAGTGCACTGTCAGTGCACTGTCTCGTGCACATGTGCACTTGTGTCGTGTGCACGACACAAGACACAAGTGAGTCTCGTGGTCATCCACATAGGTAGCCCACCTATAGGGCTACCTCATAGGCCTATTGGCTAGTGTCCACAACGTGTCAGTGTCGGACACGAGACCCGTATCAGTGGCAAATAACTAACAGTGCACTGCACAGGCATTTCCTCGTGCACGATCGATTCTTCCCTCGATACGACACAAAACCCAATAAAACTTGGGAAATGTTATGACAGACATTGCCCCTAGGTTTCCCTTGAATTTTGTGTCCTGAAACCCCGTGTCGTGTCCGCTACAGACCCCGAGTAGCAGGGGATTACTATAGCGCGCGCACGAGGGTGTACGGTGCGTGTCCAATCAATGAATCCGATACAAAGCGACACAATAAGCACCATAGAAGATCAGGGACCAATAAACAATAATAAATCTAAATTTCCTATTTAAAAATAATGAACAAACAAGATCGAAATGCCCTTTGGGGCATTTCGTCAAACACTCAACCCTAGCTCTGATTCGTGTCCAGAACGGACACAAAACCTAGGATACCCGACACAAAATCTATACTGATACTTAGGGGACTCCTAGGGCTCCCTAATGATGAAGACAAATCAAAATTTCATGGGGATTTGAGAGAGTTACCTAAGCTTGAACTTCTCAAGAAAACCCCTCTTTATGAGCTCCTCTCTTGATGTTCCAATCCAAACAAAACAACCTCAAACTGAGATGAGACCTTAACAACAGCAAGAATCGTCATATTAGGATCTAATGGAATGAATTAGAAAGAAAAAGGAAGAGGTAAGGAGTTCTAGGAATTAAAATATAATAGAAACTAACCTTTCTAAAACTTGAGCCTTCCTAAGAAAGAGGCAACCCTAGATTTTAGGAGTGTATTTATAGTGGGGGAATCCCTAGGTTAGACTAAGGTGGTCAGCCATCACTTCCTAGGGATTAGGGTTTGCTAATTTGGGCTTTGGGCCAAGTTACATAGGCTATGGTTTGATTTGATTAATAAGGACTCTAAATCATAAGCCATGACTTATAACTTTCTAATTTCTATTACTAATTAGGTTCTAATGACCAAACCAAAGATTAGGCTAGGTTAGACTAGAGTCATATACCCTAACCAAGTCCATACTAACTAGGGTTAGCTCCTAGGTTGGTCTACAAGGGTCAACACTAGTCAAAGTCAACCTAGTCCAAACAATTCCAAAATAATTCCAAAAAATTCCCAAAAATTCTAATAAATTCTAATAAATTTAAATTACCCCAAAAATGACAAAAATACCCTCATATGGAAAACTGGGTGTTACAAACTTTCCATCAGAGGCCCGCATAACAGTTAGCAGGACTCTCTGACGGTCAGTAATTAGGGCAGTTGACTGAGCTCGACGAGCCTACGATTTCCTGGACTTCTTCGTTCTAGCACCCGAGGGTGCGTAGTAGGAAGAGTCCAAGCTGTGCTGCATAGAGTCTAGCACATCCTCATTAGAGCTTCTTAGGTCAGGCCCACATGAGAGGCGGTCGAAGACTGAACCCGAGTTGTATAGGGCGGATAGCCGACGGCTAGGATTAGATACCACATAGGTCATTTCCCTGCGGCTGGGATTGTTGGCCGCGTATGCATTCTCCCTGCGGCTAGAATTTGTGATCGTATTTGCATTCTTCCTGCTGCCCATACCCTTATACGGCTTCTTCTTGGACCGCATGGAGTCCCCGTTTGCCCTCGCAAGTCCAGCACTGTAGTGTTTTCCTTTGCTGGATTTGGGGACAGCAGGGTCCTCTGTGGCCTGAAGTGGGACAACATGTGAGTCTTCTTTGCTGTCTTGAACAGCAGAGAAGACTTGTTCCAGAGCGTGGGGAGAGGCAACAGTTTTGGGCCTCCACGCCCTGCAGGCCTTCTTTGGGCCGGCTCGCTTCTGGATTGGGCTAGCGCTCCATTCGGAGAGCATCTCTTCGAATGCTTGCTGGTCAAAAGAAACAACAAGCATTTGTTACGTGGAACCGAGTTTGGCTGCGTCCGATTACGTCACCAACTTATCAACAGTGGAGAAGTTAGTCCCCAGCAGAGTCGCCATCGTGTTTGCCATTGATCGTCGTAGAACAGAACAATTTTATGGGAGGACTAAATTTGACTCACAATTATAAACTCGCTTGTACAAAAGAGAGCCTAGGAACAAAACCTAGGAAAAGCAATCTAAGTACAATTGTTTAGTTTTGATTCTGGGGGATGACGGTAGAGGCTCGGAAAAGTGTTATCAACTCTGCCTTACTCCTTGGACGATCGAACGCAACCTCGGCTCAGGTGAAGAAATGCTCTCTGGAGACATGAAAGAAAGAGTCTGCCTCTGAGCTTTGTGTGCTCTCCTGTGTGTCTATATGCCTCTCCTTCCTCTTTTTTTTGTAAGGGAATAGCACCTTGTTATTTATAGGAATTCATAAGGAATAGGATGTACAGCCACGTAGCAAATTTTGGGCAACATGGTTGTAATTGTGCCTCGAGACTCGGTTTATAGTGGACAGCTGGGGGTTGGTTGAGATTGATCATGATCTGTTTGTTACAGTAAATCTGAACTATTAAGACTTGGTCAATCTCTGCCACGTGTCTCAACTACTATTTTATGGTGAGCCGCATGAAGGATGTATCCTGGCTGAGCCGCATGAGGGACTGTCTCGTAACCGAGCCGCATGAAGAATATCTCATGACCGAGCCGTATGAAGGACGTCTCATAACCGAGCCGCATGAAGAATGTCTCATGACCGAGCCGTATGAAGAATGTCTCATGACCGAGCCGCATGAAGGACGTCTCATAACCGAGCCGTATGAGGGAATATCTCATGACCGAGCCGTATGAAGAATATCTCATGACCGAGCCGCATGAGGAATGTCTCATGACCGAGCTGCATGAGGAACGTCTCATAACTGAGCCGCATGAGGAATGTCTCAAGACCGAACCGCATGAAGAATGTCTCATGACCGAGCCGCACGAGAAATATTTTTTGACTAAGCCGCATGAAGGATGTCTCATGACCGAGCCGCATGAGGAATGTCTCATGAGCGAGCCGCATGAGGAATGTCTCATGACCGAGCTGTACGAGGAATGCCTTCTGACTGAGCTGCATGAAGGACGTCTCATGACCGAGCCGCATGAGAAATGTTTTATGACTCAGCCGCATGAAGGATATCTTCTGGCTGGATGGGTATGGAGGCCCTAGGAGAAGGTGTTGTGCCGAATGTCACGATTTGAGAGAGTTTCGTTTGTCTCCCTCTTGACTGATCTCCTTGTTCGAAGAAGATTTGACGGTAGACTCCTTCAAAAGATTCTGATGCGCTTGACTGAGACGATGCGCCTGACTGAGACATCTGAGTAATACATCTAGTTGAGAGCAGACCGTTACAACGTCTTCAATTGGCATCATGTTTCCGAGATGATGTTGGAAAGGCACAGTAGGTCGCAGTCCCTGGAACACAGACTGCCTTAATAGTGGAGCTACTGTCTTGTGACAGCAGTAGTTGATGGCGGCTTGGGTGCAGTGATGTCCTGGAAAGAGCTCCTCACACATCAAGGTTGCTTCCCTTTTCTTGCGTTTGTGAATGACCACCTCTCGCAGGTTGGGAGCAGATTGATCTACCTTTACATCCGTTTTGTAGGCCCGGGTATTCCAAGCACCCGGGTGCGTAGGTATCATATTTGCTCCCTGATCTGAGACTAGCAAAAGCACTTTCTCTCGATCGTTGTAGGAAGACTTTTGGGACCATCATATTTGCTCCCTGATCTGAGGCTAGTAAAGCACTGCGCTCGATCGTTGTGGGGAGACTTTTAGGATTATCATATTTGCTCCCTGATCTGAGGCTAGTAAAGCACTGCGCTCGATCGTTGTAGGAAGAATTTTGGGACCATCATATTTGCACCATGATCTGAGGCTAGTAAAGCACTGCGTTCGATCGTTGTAGGGAGACTTTTGGGATCATTATATTTGCTCCCTGATCTGAGGCTAGTAAAGCACTGCGCTCGATCGTTGTAGGAAGACTTTTGGGACCATCATATTTGCTCCCTGATCGGAGGCTAGTAAAGCACTGCACTCGATCGTTGTAGGGAGACTTCTTAAGACCCACCATGTCCGTTAGCCCTGGTGGACTGGACGCGGGTGGTTCTGTATAGCTTTCCATCAGGAGCCCATTTAACAGTTAACGGTGCCCGCTGACGGTCAGCAGCTTGGACAATTGACTAGGCTTGTTGAGCCCGCACTGCCCTAGACTTCTTCGACTTAGCACTCGAAGGTGCGTAGTAGGAAGAGTCCAAGTTGGAAGGGGGAAGGGAAGTTGGTGCCCTTTTCAAAGAAGGCAAGGGGGCTCTATTTATAGAATGGAGTGAGCCCTTTCTTCTTCTCCTTTCCGATGTGGGACTAAAAGCAATATTTTCCATGCTTCTACAACAGTCATATCCACTCTATACTCTATCCTAAGATCGACACTATGGTATAACCTATCATCCTGTATCCTTTTAATAAGATTATCCCTAGTAAGATTTTTGGGCCACTGTTCAATATAACTCCATTTCTTGACCTATTGTCTACTATCATGATTACTACATTATTCAAGAGAAACTTCCTGCGTCTAGATGCAACCATATAATTTCTATGAGGTTTTGTATCTATTATAAGTACAACATTATGGACTCATTTTATTTATAGCAAAACTTTTGAATCCTTTCACTATAGTCTTCCGTATGTGAGATCACACTCTAACCAGAGAACCGTATCTAATTCAAAAATTCTTCCAGAAATTCTTCCAAAGTTACACCATTCATTTCGATTGATAATCATGTCTTATCTTCCTCAATAAACCAAATTAAACTGAGTTGCACTTCTACCCCATCTCTATATAACCAAGGTATTCTAATCCGTCTCTACCCACCATAGGTTAGTAACGGAAGGGTTGTAGTCCATTACTACTAGAGTCTTGTAACTCCTCTTCCCGAAAAATTTTGAAATATTTTTATTATTTATTTGATTTAAATGGTCATTTATGGTTTTTATAAATAATTATAAAGTTAATTATTACGGTAGAAGACTTTAGCCATGGTTGAGTTATGAAGTATCAGACGACTAGGAATCATGGCACGGATAGTGCAGTGGCGTGCCTTAACTAGTGTATTAGCCATGCCAAGGAAGACCCAGCCATAAGTGTGTCCTAACTAGAAAAACCAGGCCAAGTTGCGACTTAACCTCAACCGATGAATTAATTAGTTATTAATTTAGATATATTGAATTTAGATGACCTGATTGTACCAACTGGACCAGATTGGGCCCAAGTCAAATCCAAGCCCATGTAGGCATGTAGTGGGACCAAATACGGCCATGTAGACATATTTTATGTATGTACAAATATTTTGTATTTATTTTTGGGAATCGACAAATATTTTCTAAATATTAGTTACATGTATATTACAGCTATTATTAAATATCAAATGGCGTTTTTAGAAATAGTGGTACAATTTTTCGGCAGCCAAATAAAAGGGGATGTGTACGATACGTTCACCAAAACTACTATTGGTTTATTTAATTTTGTTGTTATTAAGAGCATCATTACTATTAATGTTGTTGTTGTGTTATTATTAAATAAAATCATATATTATTATTGGTCATTTTATTTCTTTGTTAAATGAAATTATATATATGTACATATGTCTATTAATAGATCTTGCACTAGAAAAGATAATGTTGACATTTTATTTAGAGTTTATAGAGTTTGTTATATATAAAGAATATATATATATATATATATATATATATATATATATATATATATATATATATATATATATATATATATATATATATAAAAAAAAATATATATATATATATATATATATATATATATATATATATATATATATATATAAGTAATAAATAGAAGTGTAGGAATGAGAATAATGTGAGGCCCAGCCCAGCTCTCGGCCAGGACAACACAGCAGGTTCTCCAAACCCCCCCCCCCCCCCCCCCCCCGCACTATAGAAAAGCGAGCACACCCCAGAGCAGCCCAAAACCCGAGCTCTTCCCTCAGGCTCTGTTACACAACCGAGCGGATATACACATACTTATACCCGAGCGAATGAGAGAAAACACCAATAAAACCCTAAAATCATGTTTCCATCCTCCCACCCCACCCCTAGCGACCGTGCCCCGACCTCAGCGCACTGCCGCGAGCCACCGCCGGCTGGCCAGGTGCGGGAACTCGCGCTCACAGGCGCGAAACAGAGACGAAACGACAGCAGCAATGGCAAGGGTTTCAGCAACTTCGCGACACAATATCTCAACGATCGTACGATCGTTTCCTGTCCCGTAAATGGTGGTACGATCTAGATATAACCAACTTTGCTTCCCTTCAATCGTTTTTATTTTATAGGAACTAGGTTGTCCAGGAATTAGGCACAAACTTTAGCCAAAAACTGTTTTTAAACAGTTCGTAAACCATTCCCAAACCCTAGGTTTGAAGGCATAATCTAGTCAATCCAGTGACAATTATGGAAAACTATATGAAGACAGACCTAGACACCACATCACAACCCTTCTCGTATATTCGGATTTCATTAAGTAGATGAAAAGTTATTCGATTCCGAAGTTTACCAAAAAACTGTTTTTAAAATATTAAAAAAACTAGAAAAAACCTTCGATACGACATGCGTTCCGCCAATCCGGACGACGTGGTCGCGAACCGAAAGCATCGAAAGGTGCGTAATGGCTTCGTGGACGTGTGGGCTTTGACGGAATTCAAATTGGTCGCGTGTGCGCGACGAATTTGGTGCGTATCCGTCAAAATTTACCGTATCGACCTCTGTGCAAAATTCCTAATTACTTTATGCACGTTCGTCAGATCGAGGCGAAACTTACGCCAACAGAACCGTATCATTTTTCTTGTCCTGTAAGCCAAGTTTGGTCGAATTTTGAGACAGTTGATTGGATCGCCGTTTCGCGGGCCCTACGATCCGATTCAACGGGCAATTTTGTGCACGGTCCACCGAAATCCAAAACTGGACATACCGCTGGGTTCGTATCATCAAAACAAATCCATAGACAGGTTGTTTGACGACTTTAGAGACCCTTGACTTTGGTACACTTTTCGGTACAAAGTGGGTCCAACGGCGGATATTATTTTTGCCCGAAATTATCGTTTTGCCCCTGTGTCCAGAATTGAACTTAAAGGACAGGCAATTCTAGCTAATTTGACTATTCTGAGAATGTTGGCAATGTCTGTTTCAGCTTTCGGAGACAGTTGTGATGATGTGGATTTTATGGCTTATTAGTTGATGACATTTTGTTGGATCTGCGTGCAACCTCCAGACAAGATACCTTGCCTCCCTCTACAGTTTATTATCGTGCTTATAGTTCATCTGTTTTAGTATGTTATATTTAGTTACCTTAGTTGCTATAGATTTATATGATACCATGTTTACTAGTTTTACTACCAAAATTTGTCGATTTAGCGACAGCCAGATCCGTCGTCCGTCCGACGGGAATTCCAGTTAGCGACCGATCACTGACAGGTTTTGGCCAAAATAATCCGTCGGCAATCAGCTCGTCACTAATAAAGGTCCGTCGCTACGTAGTCGTCAAGCGACGGAATAGCGACGACATTTCGACTTCACAATACGAAGCATTAGCGACTACTTTCCGACGGACTTTCGTCCATTTCAAGTATTAAATACTAAATTGTGTAGACAATAGCGACGTATTGGTCCGTCGGTAAACCGTCGTAATAGCGTATCGGAGTGTGTCGTTCCGACGCTATTCCGTTGACCGCCGTCGATAACAAAGGACGGATTAGCGACGGCAAACTGACGGATTATCCGTCGACCATGTTCTGGAAATGCTTGGCATTTCCAGAACCATGGCGATGGATTAGCCGTCGCTACCCCGTCGACCACCGTCGCTAACAACGGACGAATTAGCGACGGACTACTGACGGATTATCCATCGACCTTGTTCTGGAAACGCTTGCTATTTCCAGAACCATGGCGACGGATAAGTCGTCCCCATTCCGTCGAACTATATACCACCAGAACGTTGTCGACGGATATTCCGTCGACCACCCGTCGCTACCTGGAAATATTTTCAAATCTCCAGTTAGCGACGGATATGCTGTCGAACAGTAGTCAAAAACTGGAAATATCCGTCGCCAACCGGTCACTAGTCCGTCGCTAAATGAGATTTTTTTTAAAAAAAATTGCAGCACTTTCCCTGTTCGCCAAAATATGCATAAACCAAACCAATATATAATGCACACCAATTATCCAACAATCAAATAGACCAAATATATAATGCACACCAATTATCCAAGAATCACATAGACCAAATATGTACATACGAATTTAATGCACACCAATTATCCAAGAATCATATAGACCAAACCAAATTAATATAAAATAGACATCAATTATCCTGAAGAGTAACCTAATATTCGTCGTTATAATCCGATCATAGCACAAATATTCTAAAATTTCCACAAATATTCCAAAATTCTAAAACACATAGGAAAATCGACTTTGGCCTCAGCAAAGACCGCAAGTCAGACAATGAATCCTCACAGCCAGGGATCATAGTTGCGTTGAGGCATGTACCATTCTATCAGTCACTTTGTATACGAAGGCTCAATCTGGTTGAGGTCTTCTGTAGGGACAGGAGGGTCGGTCCCGATGCTACTACTCTATGACGGTGGCTTCTCCTTAACTTCACCCTTGGGAGCAATCTCTTCCCTGATGGTAATCGGTTCTTCCTTGACCTCGACCTTTGGTAACACCTCCTCCTTGACAGTCACCGGCTCTTGTTTGACGACGGGGACTTCCTTCGTGTCGACCTCCAAGGGTTTCTTGCCTCGGCCCCTTCCTCGACTAGCAGCACCACCTCGGCGAGTCCTAGGAGCCATCTCTCTGACAACGGAAATTTTTATATAGGGTAAAAAAATTTACTCAAATTATAAAAGTTGTGACGTTGGTTTTTTGCGTTCATCATCATTAGAGGGAGCAGCACTGAAAAAGTTGTGACGTTGGTAGCATGAGAGAGTAAAAATCTGTATCACAAGACTAACAGAATTACTATGTAATCATGTACTCACCAATAACCAGATGTAACTGGAGTCGTTGGGCCTATCGTGCAGTAATTGGTGGATCCGCTGATATAGGCCGGATGTACTTAGTATCTAGTGTATCAGATTAGTATCAGTCTATCGGTTTGGTATAGGACGTATCAGATTGGTATTGGCCTTAACAAATTGGTATCGTCCTATATCCGATATGTACATGTATTGGCTGTATAGCTAGGATTCATATTGGCCTTATCGATTTGGTATCGGTCATATCTGATAGGTATCGGCCGTGTTGGATTAGTATAGACCATTTCGGATTAGTATCGTGAAAGGTTTAGTAACAACTGTATGTATGTTCTGTAACTGGCCAGCTACGCTCTCGTGACTCTCTTACAATGGTAATCTAGCTCTAGAAGAGAGAAATTCAAGTACAGTTGTTACTAAACCTTCCACGATACTAATCCGAAATGGTCTATACTAATCTGACACGACCGATACCTATCGGATATGACCGATACCAAATCGATAAGGCTAATATAAATCCTAGCTATACGGCCGATACATATCGGATATGACGATACCAATTCGCTAAGACCAATACCAACCGATACGGCCCATACCAAAATGATAGATCGATACTAATCCGATACGATCAATACTTATAAGTACCTACGGTTTAGGAGGTTGATCCGCTAGTACATCCATGTACGATCAATGAAGTAACGATCCATTTCAATTTGGATGTGAAAATCTGTATCGTAAGACAAACTAAACATAATCAGTTCTATTTCACATGCTTAATTGCCAAGTATGGGAACGAATGGCTCAGAACACAACCCAAAATTTATTCTAGCATATATTAGTGTGAATCATCTATGTTCTGTACATATGGTGTAGTATATGTTCTTATCGTATCTAGTATCTGAAGAATGTAACAGAATCAAGATGAACTCACATAATGTAATACTAAGACATCATCTACTACTATATAAGATATAGTGATAGGTTGTCATATCATCATTGCCGAGGGATGAGGGTCGGAGGACAAATACCGCTCGAGTGAGCCAAAGGCATGCAGCCACTTCCTTTCCTCCCTCCGTGTGTTTTGACATAATCCTCCAAACTCTTTTCTGCTATGTAGTAATGCAAGATTATTACATAGGAGGAAAGAGTTGGGAGGATTATGTTAAAATACACGGCTTAAAAAATTATGACATGTTAGTCTTTCGACACCGCGGTAACATGATATTCACATTAAGGGTCTTTGACAATGTGACATGTTGTGAAAAGATATATCCTTATAGTTCTCCTACGCATGTTGAAGAAAACATCTGTACTTCCTCCGGGTCATGCCGCCGACTGTGTTGCTTCCCCCTCCTCTTCCTGCCCACTTCTTCTCCCCCGACTCTACACTTGAGGTGGATATCATATGTGGCTGAGAGAGTCAAATCAGAAGAAGGGAAGTAGGGAGGAGCAGATGGGTCCAGAGCCATGGTGGAGGAGAGGAGAAGGAAGATGCTTGATCAGAACGGATGGCTCAGAACACAACCCAAAATTCATTCTAGCATACATTAGTGTGAATCATCTATGTTCTGTACATATGGTGTAGTATATGTTCTTGTTGTATCTAGTATCTGGAGGATATAACAGAATCAAGATGAACTCACATAATGTAATACTAAAACATCATCTACTAAAATATAAGATATAGTGATAGGTTGTCGTATCATAATTGCCGAGGGATGAGGGTCGGAGGACAGTCAATTTTATTTATGGCTACATAGTTTCTGCCTCGCCAGTCGAATGGCTGCAGGGACTATGTCCTGATCACCATGTCGTACCGTAGATTAATACAAATGGAGCTGGAAATATCCGTCGCTAACCGGTCACTAGTCCGTCGCTAACTGAGATATTTTTGAAAAAAAATTGTAGCACTTTCCCTGTTCACAAAAATATGCTTAAACCAAACCAATATATAATGCACACCAATTATCCAACAATCACATAGACCAAATATATAATGCACACCAATTATCCAAGAATCACATAGACCAAATATGCACATACGAATTTAATGCACACCAATTATCCAAGAATCATATAGACCAAACCAAATTAATATAAAATAAACATCAATTATCCTGAAGAGTAACCTAATATCCGTCGTTATAATTCGATGTATCTCCAAGTGTGAGAAGGGATGGCTCAGAACACAACCCAAGATTCATTCTAGCATACATTAGTGTGAATCATCTACGTTCTGTACATATGGTGTAGTATATGTTCTTATCGTATCTAGTATCTGAAGAATGTAACAGAATCAAGATGAACTCACATAATGTAATACTAAAACATCATCTACTACTATATAAGATATAGTGATAGGTTGTTGTATCATCATTGCCAAGGGATGCGGGTCGGAGGATAGTCAACTTTATTTACGGCTACATAGTTTCTGCCTCGCCAGTCGAATGGCTGCAGGGACTATGTCCTGATCACCATGTCATACTGTAGATTAATGCAAAATACAGTTCTAATTCATGTATATTTTAAGTGTGATAACGGATGGCTCAGAACACAACCCAACCGGAGAGGATACTCTGAGAGATCCATCTGAATAGGACGTATACTCTGAGAGATCGCCTTCACAAGAATGATATCAGTAGTGGGATTGAGTGTTAGAGAAGATATTATCAGAGTATACATCCTACTCAGATGGGTCTCTTTCCGTTACTATTTTTTTCTAACAGCATGGTGGATGTGCTCCGTCAACAGATTCTTGCTCCGAGCCAAAATTTTGCCCCAGAGCTAAAGTCGACATCCTTCGTGTAGAGCTCGAATGAGAGGTTCCTGACAGTATGGTGGTCTTCTTTGTTAAAGTATCTGTGCTCGTCCTACAACCAATGTGGGATGAGCACGGATACTTTGACAAAGGAGACCACCATGCTGTGAGGAACCTCTCACTCGAGCTCTACACGAAGGATATCCACTTGAGCTCCGGGGCAAAGTTTTGGCTCGGAGCAAGAATCTGTTAACGGAGCACATCCACCATGCTGCCAGAAAAAAAATAGTAACGGTGAGAGACCCATCTGAGTAGGACGTATACACTACACCAAAATGGTCCTTTTGGAACGGAGAAATTATGTTCCAAATATTTTTTGGAACGCCTTTATTCCGTGCCTATTTTTGGGCTGCCAAATTCTTGGAACGGAATAAAAGTGTTCCAAAGGACGGTTATTGGAACGCTTTATATACGTGCCAGTGGTGGAACACCTACAAAGCGTTCCTAATAAATGGTTCCAAAGGATGATTTTTGGAACACATTATATGTGTGCTAGTGTTGGAACACCAATAAAGTGTTCCTAATAAGAAACAGTCCAAATTAATTTGTACATTCATACTGGAACGGATTAAATGTGTTCCAATATTGGAATGGTAGAAATATGTTCCTATCAATTGCCCATATTCTTTAAAATACCATTACCTATAATCTGAATTTATATATAGATAAATGATTTTTAACCCTATAAGATTTTATAATAATAATATAGAAGATTGTAAACAAATATCAATAACACAAGTACACACAAAATAGATAAAGATAAACTTGCATATCACTAATGAAGTCAGAATGTCTTACATAATAATATTGTATTATGTTTAATACAATTTTACTACACTACCATTCTAACAAAATATCCTAGTGATGTGAAAATAATTTGAGATCTTTTCCTCGTTCTCTTTCTTCCCCATAGCTAATTTTTCATCGCTTTGTGATCAAACTCTTCCATTGTTGGGATGGACATTGGGCCTGCAAAATTTGAAAGGTCAAAAAAAATTAGTGGAGAAAAAGAAGATCAAAAAAGAATGTTTCCAGAATGATATTTAACACATATGGAGACAAACATGATGATTCTTCAAAAAAAATTATCCTGAACAATGTAACCAATCTTGTTTGCAGTGAACAATATAAAATACCTATGCCATTGCACAACAACGAGAAATTGAAAATGTAGTCTGTAGCATAATAAGCTATATATATGCTTTGGCAAAAGAGATGATAATATGGCATTCTCAAACCTGCTTTTTAAAAAAGTTGGTACTGATCAACACCTCGAACTCATGAACTGTAGGAATATGTGACAAACTGCCCAGAATAGAATGACGAAGATACAACCGACAAAAATAAATATCCCATCTACTCGGCGTAAGCTCTATAGAATTTTATGCTCATTGTTCATATTGGAGGCTATGATCATTGAGAAACATACAATCTTTTCCATCAGTTCCTAGTTCCTACAACTTCACAGCAAGACAAGACTTTTTGAACAAAATCACAGGGCAATGGCAAAACTTTTAACAGGGCAGATGTAGGAATTTTGTTCAAAGGGGTCTTTAACAGGGCATGTAAAGTTTGTCTAGAGATGCCAAATAACTGTGTTGTGGTCACAGCATATTGTTAAAATTGAACATTGTGGCAACATCGTTGATGTGCTCGCAACTCGCAAGAGCACTGCCGATGCTTTATGGAAGCATTGTAATTCCATCCCAGCAACACCCTATTGTCATTGCGATAGCACTTGTTGTGAATACTATAGTGAACCATCGTGGAAAGATGGGAGACCAGGATTGCAGAGGGGCGAATGTCTTGGGGGAGAGTAGCGGTAAAGATATTTAGAAAGTTTGAGGGGGTACAAAACCAACATAATTTATTGAATACCTCTTAGAATTTGAAAATACATCTATACTAAATTTATGGTTTCTAAAATTTGCAAGGTAACGAACGGATCAGCCCTTGTCGTATGTGTGATAGATGCCATCTATTTTTTTCCTGTGTTACAAGTGGAGTATTTTAGATAGTCTCTAGTATAATAAAAATAACCTTCTATAAATGTCAGCTATAGAGAACACTTTGATAAACTTCCACAGGAAAATAAGGATCTTAACACCAATTGGTACGTGTCAACCTGCTTTCCTACCAATTGTACCGGAAACAAGGGTTTATGCTCATCCGCAGGATAAAATGCAGTAAGATTGAATCATAGACAAATTAGAAAATAAGAGTTCTTACCCCTTTATCCCAAGGCTCTTGTGCAAAGCTTGCTCTAAGCAGATTTTGCCATTTATCCTAAAGCAAAGGAAGAGATGCAGTAAATGAAAGGGGTAAGAACAGGATTGCAATGAAGCCCAACACCTTGCTACCTTTTTTATGGACTAGAATCAGTTCTCCAATCTTTGTCTTCGACCGTCCATCCACTTTTCAGGATATATTAGAACGAATCCTAAACATTCAGTAGTAATTAAAATAGAGCACCAATCATCCACTAGCATGATATTGATTTTTGATATCTGAATATTTAATAGAAAGAGCAAAAAAAATTAGAAATACGACTCATGACTCAGTAAATAGTCCTGTAAATAAAAAAGCAACAAAAATCGTTATAAGTATTGCTATGACATCATAGATTATTAGTAGACAACTATAAGCAAGTGTACGTATAATCAAAGTAGATAGAGCAACAAGCATGCATCTAGCAAAACCTGTTTATGAAAAAGATTTTAGTTATGACAAAGTTTAAGGGCTAGCAAGTCAATGATCAAAAAATTTAAGACTCTCCTTAGTTGTTTGTTACCTGAACATCCCAAACCGGATAGTTGTGGCCTTTGTAGCAGACTAGGTTTGCATTTAGATGTGTGGCATGATGTCAACTACTTCAAGATATGAATAAACTGGAAAGTGTGACTACTTCAAGAATTGATGTTTCATGGGCTTACGAGGCATATAATAAAAAATGTAAAATTGGAGTTCATTGACATTTACATCTAAGCCTAATTTTCTAGCTAAGGCCAGTAACAATGTCAGTTTTTCCTGAGCTTTGAGGACCTAACAACAATATCATCATGATAATGCAACAACAGAATCCGTTAGTTGTTTGTCCAGGAAAAATATGATAAAGCTTGCATTGTCAATGTGACTAACACAAATGCCTTTTTGTAAGATGATGCAATTCGTAATAGGAAATTGCAATCTTCTCCATGAGATATTAAGACTTGAATTTTATCAATTTGTATTAGTTAATTTGCCAACTGTGTGGATTAGCACAGAGATTGTATTTATGGATAATTTTGGGAACAGTCAAGTAAAATTCTACTGGACACAGAAGGCAGAGTTCTTAAGGTATTTTATGCATATGGATATTCTATTAAAAAATTGTACATGGTGCATAATGACAAGACATTTTCTCAAACTGTAATGAAATAACAGTCCAGCTCCAACATTTTGCTGGTCTTTGATACACAATAAGAACATTTTCTATATTACACACAAGGTCTTCACCAAAGAAGTTCATGATTTGTATCAATAAAATGCCATAACTTACAAAATACCGCACTAGACACAAATGGGTCTTCACAAAGAACAGGAAACTTAACAAATTCATGATTAGCATCTAACAAGTAGTAAAATCCTATCAGCAAGCCAAGGTTGTTTTGCGGCTAGTTTTGGCCCTTAAGCCATGATAACTGACCCAAAAACTTAAATGTATATCCATAAAAGGGTGCCAGTTTATAAGATACCACCAAATTCCACGCATGGTGAATGACAACACACAAGAAACAAAATGGTAGATATCTTAAAAAGATCACCATCAAAACCTTTATCCAAAGTTATTGAGGTCAGCTATTTGAATCCTTTTTCTTTCCTTCAACTTGTTTAGGGCCATCTCTCTCTAACAATAAAAATGCCAACTCTTCATTACAGACTACAAGTTTGATTTGGCCTACCTCTAGTTCTAAGAGCTCCTTCAACTAATATCCTACCACTCTTGACGGATGCATCTAAAGGACTTTGTGGCATACATCCAAATCAATGAAACAAATTTCTTTCACTCTAATCCTCAATTGGCACCATCTCCAACTTTCCATGGATACATTCATTTTGTATCCTATCTTTCAACATATTCGCACTCATCCATCCTAGCACTTGCATCTCAGATAAGCACTTTTTTTTGACACGTTTCTTAATTGTGCAACACTACAATCAATATAGCATGGTGGCCTTGTAACCCCTTTAACTTCAATGCTCAACAATAATTTAGCACTTCATCCCTCATCTTCTTAGTACTTATGTGTATGTTACATGGTGTTGCTTATCACTATAGTAAGATTCGGTATTTACATCTTGGACAAGACTCGGTATTTACATCATGGACAGAAGTGACAAATACATCTTAACCCTCCCTAAATCCTGCATTTGCAGGTGCGTTATAGCACTGTAAGACTTTTTTTGTTTGTAAACTATACTTAATCATGATTTCACATTTCAACAGTATTGTTCATTTCTACAGTTGTAGTTTCAAAGATGTGCCCTCTGCTACAAGCAATCACCCCCTTGGAAGTTTTAATAAAAACTTTCACTTAGGTTTTCGTCACTTTCTAACTGGTTTTCCACTTGCAGGCTAATGGTAGAGAGAAAGGAACTGATTTCCTTTGCTCACTTTCTTCAAAGTTCAAACCAAAAACAAGCTTCATGGCATTTATCAATTAACTATCAATGATGTTGGTCTTGTTATTCAAGCGTCCGCAAGATATAAAATAATTATTGCTGTCAATACTTACAACCAAATACCAATCGTTACAAGATATGGCAGATTACTGAATGCAAAATGTTATCACTACGTCAAAAATAGCAAATTTTGACTCTTTATGCTCGCAAAAAATGACGGACGAGGATAGCAGCTTATTTTTTGACAAACTAAAACAATCAATTTCTATTAAAATTTTTAGAAGCCTCTCGGACCTAAATTTTTTAGCATTGGCGCTCAAACTTGGAGCCCTATTTTTACTCCTACAAAACTATTTTCATCTTCCCCCTCATGAAAAACTGAATCTTTGGTTTGTAACCCTAATTTTTTAATTAATTTTATGAGTAGCTTTTTATTTGATTAATTTCTCATTCTTGTTCTTGTTCATGATTTTGAATAGGAAGAGGGGTTTGAAAGCCGACCTAGTTCTCTTTCTTGTTCTTGGTTTGAATAGAAAAGGGGGGTTAAAGCCGATCTAGTATTCGTAGTTCATCAAAGAACAAAAGAAGTTGGTAAGTTCTTCTTCTTCTGGTTGTTTAATTTTTTCCTTCTTCAGAGCAAGCCGATCGAGTAGGAATCGAATGATAGTCTAGTATTAAAAACTTGATCGATGTTTTTTTCATGTTGTTTGTGAGATAGGATCTATATTGTATGCTAAACCGCCCATTATTTCGATCAAGAGGTTGACATAACATAGCTTGCGGTGGTGCCCCAACTTTCAGGGAGGGGGTTACAGAAGGGAACCTGATTTTAATTTTTTCCTTGTTCTGGTTTTTAATACGAAGGGGGGGTCTTCATTTACAAATTTTGAAAGAAAAACATAATTGTATGACGTATATATGATAGTTCTACAAACACTTTTATTTGTTTTAGTTTAATAAGATTTTAGGTATCTCCATTTATATATGAATATCATGAATATGGAATACAATTATGTACAATCTCGAAATATAGAATGCAATTATGTGTTATCTTTCATCAAGATCCTTGGGTATGACATGAAACTGGGTTTGAATTTTGGAAAAAAAAAAAGTAGAATGGAATTTTTGTTGGTTCGGATAAACAAGAAACCTTCAGGACTATAGGGTTTCTTTGAATTAAAGAACACCTATTTTCTTATATATAACCTATTGGCCCAAACCAATTTTCTAATAAAAATTGGGTTCAGATGTTAAAAATAAAACTTGAATGAACTAAAGGTTGGGTTTGGGTACAAAATTTAAAACTGAAATATGTTTTGGGTCTGGTTTGGTTTTACAAAAATCTAACCAGAACCTGACCCATTGACGATTCTACTTTACAGCACATACGTCCATCATCATTCTGGCTGGGATCTGAGTCAAGATCAAGGAAGGTCAATTGCTTTCCATACTTCTGTCAAACGTATAGATCTGTGGTCTAGCTGATTTGTTCCTATCATGCAGGCCTTGGTAATGGATCATAACATCAAACAATTACCAAAGTGCAATAAATGAAGTTTATTCAAAAAATATGAGTAAAGTTTATGTAGTCGGACAACTTCCCATTCCAATTTCCTAGGACTACCTTCAGTTGAACTTTATGGTGCTCATCTGCAGCAGTAGCAGTTTGGAGAACAGTAGTAGCAAGGGTATGGATATTGGAACTGGAGGTGGATATAGGGAGTGCAGGTCAGTGTGTAGTCAGGGTATCAGTGAGAATCCTATGGGTGTCGAATGTGTACAATGTGTATCCAGATATGTATGTTGTGCAAGTGATATATAGTGTTTTTGTATACGAGTGTATGTGCCTATGAGGTAGTACCCAAAAAGTGGGTAGTGTACATGTGTGAAGGACAAAAATGTAGGGCATATACACATGTGTAATACATATGTGAGTAACAGCAGGAATCTATCATCTAGGTCAGAATTCTATTAGAACGAAAGACAGGCACATACAAAATGTATGGCATATTTACCTTCACACATGTATCCTTTAGTTCCAATAGAATTCTAGTATAGTTCTATTTTCCTGTCTTTAGGTGATCTAAGTGACCTCCACTCTGAACTCTCTGAGCAAGAAGCACCCTAATAATTTAAGGACTGTACGTCCAAAGGAAATATAGCCAGAGTGCAAAGCAACCAACTATAACAACATGTTTTTCTCCTTCATAGGATGCCTGCACTTTTCATACCATCAACATGAATGAGTTCGAACTAATAATCCCTAACTTTCTGGAATATTAACTACTAATGTCTAAGGAAACCCACAGGAAAGCAACAATAGTAGTACTACTGACATAAAGTTAGAAATTGCAGATTGAAACTAGAAAACTTACATATATTATGTTCAACAATTTTCTCCATCCATAAAGTCAAAATCGATTAGTCCATTACAATTTGGGGGTACCTTGGAAGGTCCATGTATTGAGACTAGCAGCGAATTTAGCAGGACTTGAAAAAAGAGTACAAGATAAATTACTACAAAACTGAAATTATGTCCTCACAAATAATTTTTTTTGGTGTTGCCAACCAAGTATTGTTGTAATCTTTTAAACCATCCAAAATTTGGTTACCTGCAATGTAATAGTTAAACTATAGAGAACCATAGAAACATCATTACCCATAAAAGAGTAACCTTTCGAGTCAATTAGGCATTCAAAGCAACAGTGCCATATTAGTAGGTATGCCAATATTTGTTATTCCAAACACCAAGCACATGGTAAATACCTCAACAAGAATACAAAGATAGTGTTGGACCAAGACTTACCAACCCTGCAACTGGTCATCCATGATGACAAACTACCTCCAGAGCACTTAGGCATGCTCTTTCAATTGAAAGATATGTACAGAGGTGAAAGCTTCATAATTAGTGACATTTTACCATGGTTTACCATGCTAGAAACGTACTAGCATGCTAGAAAGATCCAGACTAGCAATCGGCGAGAATTATAAAAAGTAGCAGAACAAAGGAAGGAAGCGAGGGCCAGGCATCCACTATTAGGGATATTAAACATTAAATCATGACGCTGGTATGGCAGTAGCTTATGGATTACCAGAATCGGTAGTTAGCAGCAGTAACCAGAATATCCAAGTTCCTATGATATTTCTTTCATACCATAAAATTTAGATATTCTTTTTCCACAACCACCAATCTGTCGAGTTGTAATGTGCACTGCAGCCATAGTAGCCCAGTCGCAGAAAATTAAACACCTTTAAGCACAAAGGTTTCTAATGCTGAATGGTTGGACTACAAATTATCATAAAAATCAACACAAATGGCTCTAGGCATGATGCAAATGCATGCAACATGGTAGGAAAACTCTTACAATGTGGACCGTTTCAGCTCCAGTTCCCTATACGAACTTGTTTAGTGTCCAAAACCCAATTACATTGTGGACAATTGTTACAATTATTTAGAATAACTATAATAATAAATTAATCTATGAGCAGTTTGCTACAATAGTTATATTGGTCTCTAGAAAAATATTCTTCTCCTTCCTCCTTCCTTATGCAACTAAAACCAATTTTTCATAAGTTTGTTGATAGTCCACTGGCTGACAAAGGCTGCACATAAGTTTGTTGATAGTTCAAGGCACTGTTGGTGCTTGTAACAGTATTATCCTTTGTTGTATGGCATCCCAGAAAAATCTTGATACATGAGAGGTGATTCAGTCAAAGAAAAAAAAGTGAATTAGGTTTATCTACTTGTTTTAGCTTTTTTGGGATACTGCTAACCTGACATTCCAAGAAAAGGAAACAAAAAATCTCCACCCTACCTGTCTTAATAGATCAAACTTTATTTATGTACCTGTGATAACATGCATTATCAAATTATGAACTTTGTACTTGGTCTATTTGTCTGATATACATCCAAATTTTATGTATCATTATCAGACACCGTATCGGTACTAATGGTAAATCAAATTAGACACACATGCAAGCATTATTTCAGCCTTCAAATATCATTTTCTATAAATGGACAGTTTTCCGACTCACGCTGGGAACAACATTTTTCTCAAGTCTTATATTTTGCCAATTTGTTTACCAATTTGTTTGATGTTGTTTGATAAGTGGGGAAGTTTAATTTGTTTGATCAGTAGAAAATTTTAATTTGTTTGCCAACATATGTCAGTCTAATGATGTTTTAATTTGTTTAGCAATTTTACTCAAATGTTAAGTAATTAAAAATCATATCCTTCTATGTAAATTACAGTAGTTAATGTGATTGTATCTTCATTTCAATGGTTGTAGGTACCTGAACAACCTAACATGCAAGACATTTTCTAAAGGACTTCAAAAGAAATTATGTTGCTTTTGGATGCTTAAATTCTGATATACCTTTGGTCTAGAAGAAAAGTATTGACTAGACTGATTATATGCTCGTAACCCAAAGCAACGGCCATAGAGTATTAATAAATAGCATGGATACTAGAAAATAACTTCGGCAAGAGAGCATTTGACTCCTAAATCTCCATCATATGCCAAAAGTAGTTCCTGGCCCAGATTATATTAGGCAACTAAAGTGCATAACACCAAATTACTAAAACCCCTTAAGGTGTTTGCATATGATCAAAGGCTATAGTTAATTCTACTTCTAAAATCTATGGACCAATCACTGACGCTGATAGTAAATTTTTTGACTTAATGCCATATGCTCACACCAAGGGCGGAACTGCTCAAGGGATGTTGGGGGTGAGCTCCTGTCCACACCAAAAAAAATTCATTTTTTCCATATAAGTTCCGCACCTCAGCCCATCCCAGCTCATCCCAACCCACTCCAGTTTGAATATCTGGTTCCGCCCTTGGAGCAACTGATTTATTTTTCCACCATTACTACCACATCGAACAAAGGCATTGCTAAGGGCATCTACAATAATATGAAATCCATCCTTAAATTGGGAAATTAGTTTATGTGCAATGCTACCAAGTGACTCCAGCTAAAACAAGCACATTTACTGAACATACAACCTAGAAGACCCCTACCATTTTTAGAAATAACATTTTTTTTCCTAGATCAATAGGGAAATATTGAATTTGGGAATGCACAAAATATTTATTCCTAAAACTAATCACATCGCATACACCAATTAGAGACAATTTATAAAAGTGTAACATCAGATGATCCGACAACTGTACATAAAGAATTCAAGCAATAATAAATTTATAAATCTGAATCCAAACCTACACCAATTAATCATCCCCAAAATTCCAAATGTTAGGGTTTTGATCGTAAGTGGAATACAAGTACCTTAGTGTGTGAGGACGACAAAATGAGGGCGGAGAGACACCCGTGATCCGACGGCGAGAAGACTCGGGATGGAGAGAAGATGACGGTCGAGGATGGAAAGAGGACGCCGACGTTGATTCGGACCCGACGGCCGCTAGAGAAGAAATGGCTTTCCCGCGTGGTTTTCAATTCCCGCCCGAGGTTGGGAGAAGGGATTTTGGTGTGCAAAAAAGAGGTTGGGAGAGGGGATTTTTACGGGATTTTGGTGTGCCCAGGTTTTTATTTCCCGCCAGAGGCTTGCAAAAAAGAGAGAAGGGTTTTTGTGCCAGATTGGAAGAAAATGTGCTGAATGCTTTGTTATGGTCTCGTGATATTACGTGAATTGAATTTTTATACGAACGGTATTGGAACGGTTAATGTGTGTTCCAAAATAATTAAATTTTAATTAAAAATAATAACATGATATTTGGAACATTTTTCAATTCTGGCACAGTTTTTTCTGTTCCAAAATGTAGGCACGCTAAATAAGCGTTCCAGATTGAAATACGTCTAGTGTTCCAAATTAGCTATTTTGGTGTAGTGATACTCTGATAATATCTCCTCCAACACTCAATCCTACTACTGATATCATTCTTGTAAAGGTGATCTCTCAGAGTATACGTCCTACTCAGATGGATCTCTCAGAGTATCCTCTCTAGTTGGTTGTCGTATCATCATTGATGAGAGATGAGGGTCGTAGGACAGTCAACTTCATCTACGGATACATAGTTTTTGCCTCGCCAGTCGAATGGCTGCAGGGACTATGTCCTGATCACCATGTCGTAGTCCAATACAATCCAGAGATTAACACAGTACAAATTCATATATGTAGTCCAATACAAATAGTCTAATACAAAAACAACCCAATACAAATAGTCCAATACAAATAAGTACTAATAGCTAATGAGAACCACGCAGCTCACGCAAATGCTCAGTGATACGATCACGCAACCACCTCGATTAAGCGGGATCTTTGGCGTGAGAAGAGATGTAATCCCTTGCAAGTGCTACATGAATAGAACTTCCGGTCTCACTAGCTACCGGTGCTGGATGAATAGAACTCCCAGTCTCACTAGCTACCGGTGCTACTTCCTCCTTAACTATAGGAGGAGCCACCTCCGCATTCACTATTTCCCTCAAACGATATGTCGCTCCTCGGGTCATGGGTGCCATCTGGTAAGATCGATATTCATAAATAATATAATTGTAACATAAGCAAGCTAACTAAAGGAACCATCATGTAATTTGAGTACATTTTCGAAAGCAGATAAAGTACAGAACATTCGATTTTTTGCCAAGTGTGAGAACGGATGGCTCAGAACACAACCCAAGATTCATTCTAGCATACATTAGTGTGAATCATCTATGTTCTGTACATATGGTGTAGTATATGTTCTTATCGTATCCAGTATCTGAAGAATGTAACAGAATCAAGATGAACTCATATAATGTAATACTAAGAAAACATCTACTACTATATAAGATATAGTGATAGGTTGTCGTATCATCATTGCCGAGGGACGAGGGTCGGAGGACAGTCAACTTTATCTACGGCTACATAGTTTTTGCCTCGCCAGTCGAATGGCTGCAGGGACTATGTCCTGATCACCATGTCGTACCGTAGATTAATACAAATGGAGCTGGAACTGGAGCCAAAATACAGTACTACTTCACCATGTCTTACCATTGTACTCTCTCACTCTCTCTCCTCCCCCCCACTGACGCTCTCACACTACTAATTCCTATGTATTTTAAGTGTGAGAACGGATGGCTCAGAACACAACCCAAAATTTATTCTAGCATACATTAGTGTGAATCATCTATATTCTGTACATATGGTGTAATATATGTTCTTATCGTATCTAGTATATGAAGGATATAACAGAATCAAGATGAACTCACATAATGTAATACTAAGACATCATCTACTACTATATAAGATATAGTAATAGGTTGTCGTATCATCATTACCGAGGGATGAGGGTCGGAGGACAGTCAACTTTATCTACGACTACATAGTTTCTGCCTCACCAGTCGAATGGCTGCAGGGACTATGTCCTGATCACATGTCGTACCGTAGATTAATACAAATGGAGCTGGAAATATCCGTCGCTAACCGGTCACTAGTCCGTCGCTAACTGAGATTGTCACATACACATATGTATATCACAGTTAGATGTATAGATATATACATCTATAGAAGCACACAACTGATACACTCTACGGGTCAGTTTTCTAGAAAAAATTTTACTTATTCAGTGACTTTGGTGAAGCGAATGTCCCAAGGATATTCTTAACAAAGAAGGCAGATGAAGAACTCGTACTGTCCTTGAGAAAGTGAACATATACACCATGAATCCAAACCCCATATTCACATTTACTAATCCAAACACCACCAAACTAATGGATAACACCCAATATGGATAACACATTATTTAGCCAATATATAAACTCAGATGAATTTGAGAAGCAAAGCCCCCCGCCGCCCCCGACTAAAGCCCGCCGCCCCAAGCCCGCCGCCCAGCCCCCGATGCCCCCGCCCCAAGCCCGCAGCCCAGCCCCCGACGCCCCCGCACCAAGGCAGCTGCCCAGCGCCCGACGCCTCCACCCCAAGCCCGCCGCCCAGGCCCCGACACTCCCGTACCAAGCCCGCCGCCCAGCCCCCGACGCCCCCGCCCCAAGCCCGTCGTCCAACCCCCGACCAAAGCCCCAAGCCAGCCGCCCAGCCCCCGACGCCCCCGCCCCAAGCCTGTCGCCCAGCCCCCGACGCCCCCGCCCCAAGCCCACCTCCCAGCCCCCGACGCCCCCGCCCCAAGCCTGCCGTCCAGCCCCCGACACCCCTGCCCCAAGCCAACCGCCCAGCCCCCGAATCCCCCGCCCCAAGCCCGCCGCCCCAGCTGCCCCTACGACACCGCGAGAGAGAGAGAGAGAGAGATCGAGAGAGAGAGGAGATTACCTTCGGGAGAGAGAGATGAGAGGACGCCGACGCCGATTACCGAAGCCGCGGGAGAGAGATAGAGAGAGAGAGAGAGAAAGGAGAGAGAGTGAATTTGGGGAGAATGTGAAAAGTTTCCCCCGCCGTTTCAATTTAAGTCTGGAACCTATATTTAGCGATGGACTAGCGACGGATATTAATCCGTCGCCCATTAGTCGCTATTTTTTGGATACTCGACTGAATATCCGTCGCTACGTAGTCGAAGAATTATCTCTCCAATTCTCCACACAATTCCTGCCAAATAATCGACTGCATAGCGACGGCTGACTATCCGTCGCTATATCTCCGACGCCCTAGCAATGGATGTGCGACCTTTCCTCCCCCTAAAAATAAAATAAAAAATATAACAGCTTGTCGTCGGTAATCCGTCGGGTAGCTGCCACAAAGCCATCGTGAACGTCGACGAAAATTTTTCGTCGCTAATTTTCCGTCGCTAATTAACTGTATTTTGGTAGTGTCTATTGTCTTGCTTGTATATCAGTATTTCCTGGCTTGATAGCGTAGTTACACCAGGCTTGTCCACATTATGGTTCTTGCTAGAGTTGCCCTTACCTGTATCATGACTGAGTTGTATCGTGTCGTTACTTATATCTTGACTGAGTCGTGTCTACAAGTATGTGTGATTGAACTTCTATTCCTGTATCGTTTTCACAACCTGCGAGTCCACACACGGGGCGAGGGTTGTCCGTTTGCACCTGCGAGTCCACACACGGGGCGAGGGTGACTTGCTTGAAACTGACATACGAGTCCACGTCGGGGCGAGGGTTGGTATTCCATTGAACTCTTGTTTGCTTGTTTTTCCAGCAGTTCATTTATGCATAGTTGATCCCGTATCCGTGTTCATAGTTACCTGTCAGTAGCCACATGTCAGTCTCATGTCTAGTTCCTGTCTAGACCCTGTCCATATTATTGCATGATTAAACTGTTAGATAGGCATATTTTTATGTATTTTGCTATGTCCCCTGAGGACCTGATGATCTCTTCAGGTAGCTGATTGCACGGAGTTAGTTAGCTGAGCATGTGGTAGTTGACTTCATCTGCATAATTCAGGTATTTTGTTAGTGTTATTGATTTACTATCTTTCTCATGCTTTATATTCTATGCCATGATATATTCTGCTTATTTTATAGACTCATATCATTCTTGGAGTCTAATCGGACAATATGCTAATGGGCTGCAGACCATGACCCATAATTGTTCATTTTTGTCTTATATATTCTTGTGGATTGAGATACACTGTAGATTACCATATTAGCCATGATACCATGACCTTGACAGCTTATACGTACTCGAGTCGGGCTGGAGTCCGCTCGATACGTAGCTGGCTTGCTCACGAGCTCGCGTCCGAAAACCGGGTGCGGGTCGTGACAAGTCTCTCGTTAGGGTTAAGTTGCCAATAAGAATTCTATGTTGCAAGTCTGATCTACTCGGTCTGTCTAATTGAGACGTCTATCCAAACCCTTACTACCTTAGATAACTAATTTTCTTTTTAAAATACTTCTATCAACTACATTCTATCAAATGATGCAATATAATTCAAATGGTTCATCAAATACGAGTATTCTTCCTTCCGAAATTGGAAAAGACGAGAGTTCAAGACAAGGAGTTTAAGATGGATGATCGACTTCAAATTTGAGTTCCAAAGGAGATGGATAAAAACAAAAAGATTTTCAAAGCAATTGTGGATTGAGATCTTAATACAATATCCAATTGTAAAACCCCTATGTTTTTAATTATTTTTTTATTATTTATTAGACTTAAAAATAAATCTTTGCAATTTATGGCTTTTGTTAATTATTAAAAATGACCTTAGCCATTGTTGAGTTTTGGAGAACTAGACGACCATGACTTTTAGCACGGAAGATGTAGCAGTGTGCCTTGACTAGTGTACTAGCCATGCCGGGGGAAGCATAGCCATGGTGATGCCCAAACTAGGAAAACCAGACCAAGTTGTGAATGGACTTATTTAAATTATTTTAATTAAATATTATTTTATATATTGAGTTTTAGATGACCCGGTTTGTCCAATTCAGTCCGAATTGGGCCCGAACCAAATTTAAGCCCATGTAGGCATGGGATGGGACCAAGGAGGCCATGTAGATATATTTTATGTACGTAAAAATAATTTCTAAATTATTTTAGAATTTCATGTACAATTTAAAATCATTTAATTATTTGTGCAATTATTGGTATTTTATTATTTAAATAATATTTTACAAAATAATACATTTTGTGGATCCGGGAAAGGGTGTGCAGTATAAGTGCACTCATTGGGACGATCTTATTAATTTATTATTATTAAAGTTATTATGTGGAGATTTATTAAACATGTTTATTCTATTAAGATATTATTATTATTATTTTGAGTTGATTTATTGTGAGTTGAATTTATATATATGTAGATATGTTTAAGTATATTAAATATTTGGATAGATAATATTTAATGTGTTATTTGGTTTTTAAATAGATTATGGTATATATATGGATATATACATATACATATATATATATCTATGGATATATATATATAGAAAGTTTTTTTTTATTTAAAAGATTTGAAAATAAGTATTAAGGTAATGGGTGGTCAGCCCCACCCGACCACCCACACCACAACCAAATGAATAGCAGTAGCAGCACATTAGGCTGCCCAACCCCCAAAGTAGCAGCATGCTAGCTTTGGACGCCCATAGAAATAACCCACAGTTGGCCGAACCCCCTCCCTCCACATGTATATATAGTTATATATATATTAAAAACCCTAATCCTTAATTATTTCTCCACCTCCACTCTCCTTCCTTCCTCCTCTCACGTCCGTCCCCGTACCTCTCTCCGACGAGCAGGACAGCAGCCGCAGTCCGACCCCGCGGTCGCGACGTGCCACGCCCCAGAACCAGAATACCGGAGAGCGGGGGCAGACATAGCCAGCTATGCAATCCCAAAATACGTTAATACTCTGAAATCACGTATAAGCTGTCAAGACATAGGGGTTACTCTACAAGCCATCAGTCAATCCTATGGTTTAACGATCCTAGGTATCTCAATCACAGGCAATTATACCAGAGCAAGGAGTACGATTATCATACATACAATAGTAAGGCGTCCCGAACCATATATACATGACTGATCATGAAGCCAGTACCACAGAACTGAGGACTAGCTAGAGTATTAGTCGTACATGATAAGGACTAGCTATAGTCTAGAATACACATATCATGTTTATGCCCGTAGGCTACAATATCAAGGAAAATACCAAAAACACGAGCTAAACACGTGCTCGGGGCTAAACGTTACAAGAGAAGAATTTACATATTATTGGAAGGATGAAGAAGAAACCCACTGAGGCACTCTGGTGCTCCGGCTAGTCACCGTCGAGTAGATGGTGCGGTAGATCCTTCGGGCCCTTCTATCAAAACCTGGCCATGCAAAACCAGTAGGGTCAGAACCCAAATAGCAAGTACCATAAAGGAGGCCGAACTATGAACTTAAAACCAGCAATCATAGGCCATCAACAGGGAGAGAAAGCAATAAGTAAAGGAGGATCGAGATTCGTGCAGTACCAATGTACTCCTTTCGATCATAGTAAGACAGTAAGTAAATCATCATTTGACATAAGTAAACTGGAGAACATGTTAAATAAATAGAACTAGGCAATATACGCAGAGAGGACGAAGGTACTGTTCCGGAAGCCAGATTACAACCCTTAAACCAAACAAGGACCGGGATTGTAACCCTTCGCCTGAACAGAACTTGGTCTCTGATCATTTATTGCTAGAGGTGACAATCAGAGAGTGACAATACAGAGTATAATACATTGGAGTGACAATCATTGCAACCATTATCCTGGAACAATTAGGAACTGGATCTAGACAAGACTTAGACTAGGAAGGTGATATATGATAGGATAACCATGGGACTATTCAGATAACCAGGTTACAACCCGTAAACCAAACAAGGACCGAAGTTGTAACCCTTCGTCTGAACAGAACTTAGTTTCTTCCACCATTTATCGGCAAGATAAAATAAGTAATCAGGATATGTAACAATCATATACAAGATCAAGACAAGACTAGACTGATTGAACTCCATCCAACATTCACGACCAAGCAATAAGTACGGCTTGATACTTTAACTAACTAGGGTTATCACAGGCCTAGTTACTAGCAAGATGCAGTGAGATTGTTCTACAGCCACAAGCCCTGCAGACCATCCAGGTTATCCAGGCAAATATTAGTACAATAAGGGTGCAACACATGACAGTGTGCTGGAAGTGTGCCCTACTCGTCGGCGTGCTACAAATCCACAAGCGCGCCCAGGTAACGGGATTACCTGTAGCTGAGAAATCTCTTTATGACTACTGGATTATTCTAGTTGTTAACCTTAGTCGATTTCAGTGGGTACCCCTGACCGTGGTACTCAGGGGTCCATGTCCTAGACATGATGTAAGACAAGACGGGTTCATTTGTACAAGCACAATCGCCTACGGTGTCCAGGCCATTCAATCTTGTCGTGTCATGTTAGCCGTCGCAACAGCATTTCGAGAAATATAACATGTCAGGTTTACTTGTCAAGAGTGCGCCATGGCGGGCTACTATCATGTCATTATCATTATCACTTATTCAAGAGTACGCCACGACGGGCCACTATCAAGGTATTATTATTCATCTTATTACCAATCTGGAGTGCACCACAACGGGCCTCTATCGTGTTAAGCAATTCATTATTTAAGAAATAACAAACTATTAAGTGGGTCGTCGCAATTTAGGCCAGAATAGAAAATACACAATAGCAGTCAGAAACTTCATGAAAGAAACTTGCATAAAATAATTAAATAACATATTCTGGAAGCCAAGTAAAAGATCTACAACTTTTATGTTGGGAGTGAAAAGAAATTTTGACCACAATTCAGGCAAATAAAATATTTAAACAATCAAAGTGGACCCCATGCGGCCCAAAAATGGAAGAACATACATGCGGCCAAAGAGAGTGGGAGGCCACCCATGCAGCCAGAAAATAACTGAAGGGGGTCATGCGGCCAAGAATGGGTGGGAGGCCATGCGGCCAACATTAAATGCCAGCAAGAAATATTCATGCAATCAGAAAAGACAAAGAGAGTGGGACCCGCAATAAATGCAAGCATCCACTCAAGCAAAAAAAAGGGCACGTGGCCACTCAAGTACAGAGGCCATGTGGGTCCCAACAACAAATGTAACAAGGAAGGGTTCACGTGGCCAAGCAATGATTACATATTTAGTAATTGACATCATGCATGCGACATCATGCAAGAGCATGCGGCCAAGCATGCAAGCTTTGGCCATTAAATATATTAAATAAGGCCTTTCGGCCAAGTTTGGCCTATGCGGCTCATTGCTCCCATATGCGGCCAAAGAGAGTACTTAAAGCATTGAATTCAAAGGCAAAGCCTTAACCACTGAATGCCTGCAGAGTGCATTCATGCATTCATAAAAGGCCATAATGCATAAGCTAAAGCATTAATTAGGCTAATGCTTTATTTTAATAAGCCATGCATGCAGAATACATTCATTTATTAATAATAAGCCATGCATGCATAAATATCTAAGCATTAATAACTAAGCATTAAAAGGACACTTGCCAGCACATGCATTAAGTAATGCATCAAAAGGAACATGGCTGATGCTAAATGCATTAATATAACGCAGTAATAATCATGCGGCTGACTTGCTTGCTAGTGCATGCGGCTGAATGGATTATTTTCCATAATCCATGTGGCTAGCAACTTTGTTTGAGCCATGCGGCCAACAAGTTGTAAGAACAGTGGCCATGCGGCCAGGCTAATTATACATGCAGCCAGTGAGCAGGTTGCATGCAAAATGTAACCAAACATTTAATGCTAAGGCTAAAGGCAATATTTAATGTAAGCAATATTTAATGCTATTGGCCAAAGGCCATGCGGCTATGAATTGGCAAGTTGCCATGCGGCTAACATTGCGTAGGCCATATACGGCCAGGCAAGTTGCATACAAATGCATGCAAGCTTGCAAGCAACTAAATTAAATACAAGCACAGTGCATATGCGGCCAAGAATACAATTAATGGCTCCCACAGAGAACATGTCCATGAAAAATACCATGGCCTCTATGCTCCTCCGAACAAAATAGGAACCCAAATCCAGACTCCCGTAGGTCAAATTTGAGTAAAATGAAATTCTCTACAATATGGAACCATTAGTTGACAAAAACATGCAAGTTTGACAGATCAAAACCCATGAAAACCGAAAATACCACAAGCTAGATCTACGACAATCCACTCGGTAAAACCAAAAACTCCAAATTCTAAATATGCTGAAAATTATGCAAGGAAGAAGATGGAACAAATAGAAATAAATTTGTTCAAGGTTCGGCAAGGTGTACTTGCCTCTCTCTCTAATGGCTAGGGTTTGGTAGAAAAGAAATGAATGAGGGTGACTGAGGAGGGAGAGAGAAAAGTGGCTTATATAACAAGATCAAGTGATCTCCATCATTCATTTCTCTCCACTCAATCTAAACCATACATCTCATCTCATGAGAAACCAAACTAAACCAAACCAAACCAAGTCATAGTGGAACCAAACCAAATAAAACCAAATCCAAGTTAAACCAAGTCATGAAATCCTACACTTAGGAAATTTTTTTAAAATATCACATAAATTGATAAATTCGAAATACGGTTCAAATAAACACGTATCCGTATAAAATATCGATACAGTGAGACGGGTCTCACACGACGACAGCGGCAACAACAACAACAACAACCAACAGTTTTTAACATTAAGGTAAGCACCTTCACCATGCGATTCCTTTTTCAATTCAAATCCATTTTTAGATCCGTAAATTCGTATAGAAAGCCCTCATGACCCTCTTCGAGATCCCCTGGTGGATTTCGACATGGCCATCCAACTTGCTCGAAAAATTGAGGCAAAGTTGGAGAAAAACTACTTTTCTGGAATATTAAAAACTGTTTTGAAACATAAACTTGTCGGCCACTTTTCGTTCTGTACTTTAAGATTTTGTAGAAACTAATTGAAGAAAGTCAAAGAAAACATAACCGAGATTGTAACGCACCTTCTGGATTCACTTTTCATCTAGTATGTAAAAAGTTACACGTAGTTAAAGTTTCACAAAAAATTGTAAATTCTGTTTTCGAAAAGTAAAAAAACACCCCGATACGGCGTCAATTTCGACAAACCGGGCGACGTGGTCGCGCACTATATACATCGAAAGATGCATATGGATGTTGTCAACGTGTGAGAACTGACGAAACTCGATTTCGTTGCATGTGCGCGACGAAATCAGAGCGTATCCGTCGAGCTACCCCCCGTATCGATCATTTGCAAATTAAGTCACAACTTCGTGTACACTCATCAAATCGCGACGAAACTTGCGCCATTGGACTCAAAATATTTTTCTGGTCCTGTGAGCCAAGTTTGGTTCAATTCTGAGAAGGTTGATCGGGACGCTATTTTGGCGGGCCCACAATCCCACTCAACGGGCGATTTTGTGCACAGTCCACCGAAATCTAAAATTGGACATACCATTGGGTTTGTCTCATCAAAAAAAATTTGTAGACATATAATTTGACGACTTTAGAGACCGTAGATTCTGGCACGCATTTGAATACAAAGCGGGTCCAACGGCGGACATCGTTTTGACCAAAAATTATGAATTTGCCCCTGTTCCAAAATTTAACTTTTGGACAGACATTTCCTAGGAATATCTTAAATTCCAAACTCGTTCGTGATGTTTGTTGCAGCATCCGGAGTCATCTGTGGGATTTGGCTTTTCTTGTTTCGTTTATTTGTCTGTTCGAGCTACTGGATTATTCTTTTTTGCACATAACCTCAGGCAAGATACCTTGCTATTATACTGTTTATATTTAGTTTATATTTTATTATATGTTACTGTTCATTTATTTCCAGTTCTTACAGTTCTTGATTTACTGTCTGCTCAGTGATATTAGATGTACTTTGTTATTATACTTTGATTGCATATAGACTTAGAGTTAAGAGACTACCATTTGTAGTGTATTATATATACCTTAACACAGTTATACCACGAGCATGTGTGAGATGAGTAGCATGTAGAGGTTCTTGCGTGTGGGCTGATCCCTCATGTGCATGCGTTAGGGCTAACTGCTAATAGAGGCATGTTAGGAGACATAGCAGTTAGTAGAGGTATATGGTCGTGGAAGCGACTTAAATAAGAGCATCGGGTGGAGAGAACAATACCTGATGTATGGACTTCTTTGCACTTCCCTGCTTACCTGTGCGCTCCTCCGGAGACGCAGGCTCCAGGTGCCCTCTGACGTTTTTCAGAGCGTTATGGATGTAGCCCCTTGCACATGATGCCCTCTGACATTTTTCAGAGCGTTGGACGTAGCCCCTTGCACATGATGCCCTCTGATGATCTTCGGACGTTACGGACGTAGGCCCCTGGTGCCCTATATGGGGACTATGCCGATCCTATTTACAGCCAGGGCTCATGCGTCGAAGGATTATTTCTCAACTGCATGTTCACTTTAGTATGGTTATATTACCTTATTGTTGTCTTGTCACTTATTTTTGTTTGTGGTATATTTTATATTCAGTATTTATATGGCATGTTTACTGTATCTTGTTACGTCCCTCTGAGGACCTGGTTATCTCTCCAGGTGTGTGCTTCTGTGATATTGCAGGTGTTCTAGTCGAGGTCGCGATCTTCTCTATTCATTTGGAGATGACGTATCTAGGGTCTTTCTTTGCTGCTATAATGCCTGTGGTTCGTATTACCTATTCTTGGAATACGTGTACGTATTTTATTCTTGTATTGCATGATTTCCTTCTTGGCTTGATTTATTCCTGGTTCGGGTTGGTTGGTTCGGCTTGGCTTAGTTTTGATTGGGTTCATGATGAACCCAAGGTGAACCCCCTACCTACCAGCACCATTCATATTTATTACCCCTTTTCTTTTCTCTCTCTTCATTTATCATCTTCTTCTTCCTCATTTACTTCCTTACATACCAAAGAGAGGAGAGAGAGGTCTAGGTAAGTGCAACTTGCTTCATGGAGGAACTCTAATTTTATTGCTTCATTCTCTTCCTTACAGCATTTTAATTTACTTTTGAACTTAGCATTTTCACTTTCCATGGCTAGATTCTTGTAGATCTATATTTATATTATTTTCGAATTTCTTGGGTTTTGATCTACTTAACCTTATTATTTCCGAGTTTTGATGGTTCCATATTGTAGAGAATTTCGTTCTACCCCATTTTGACCTATGGAAGTTCGGATTTGGACTCCAGATGAAGGTTTCATGGAGCTTGGAAGCATGGATTCTTGGTACTCTTCTTCTCGGAAGCTTGGAGAAGAAGAACAGTACTAGACTTGACCGCATGAATATTCATGCGGCAAGTGATTCCGAGACGCATGAGCCTTCATAAGACAGTCCTGGCCGCATGGGCTTGACTTGGCCGCATGGTAACTCATGCGGCAAGTGATTCGGCCGCGTGGGACTCTCAGCCGCATAGGCTGGATCTCACTTTCTGAGCCGCATGGGCTCATTCCCCATCGGCCGCATATGCGCCCATCTCCTTGAGCCGCATGAACTCTAGCACTTGCGGACCGCATAGGCCCTGATCCTCGAGCCGCATGAGAAGCAGATCTAGCCGCATGGACTTCTCTCCTAATGGAGCCGCATATGCGCCCGTCATTTCCTAGCCGCATGAACTTGCTCCATCCCAGCCGCATGAAGCCTACTCTTTCGCTGGCCGCATGAGGCCCAACATCTTGGAGCCGCATGCGCCCTCGTCCCCTGGCCGCATGCCCCTCCCTTTCCTGGCCGCATGGGGATTGGTTTCCTGACCGCATGCGCCCTTGCACTTCCAGCCGCATGCGCCCTTGCACTTCCAGCCGCATGCGCCCTTTTGTCTCGACCGTATGGAATCCAGTGACCCTGGCCGCATGCGCTCTCCTAATTGGGCCACATGTGTCTTACCCCTTTTCCTGACCGCATATGACTTAGCCGCATGGCTCTTCTATAGCCCTGAATATTGATATTTTATTAGATATTTTACGTTCATTTTATATCCTTACGCCTTTTGTCATGAACTTGATAATCACGAATTTACCTGATATGTTTGGACATGATAAATGCTACCTGAGCATGACACAATAGTGACCCGTAGTGGTGTACTCTTGACAAGTAAATATGACCTGACCTGATAGTGGCCAGTCTTGGTGCACTCTTGACCAGTAAACTTGACATGATAACCTGGCATGTGTTTGCCATTAAAATTGTTTTGATTGAAATCATAATACAAACAGAACAGTGATACAATATAGGACTTAGATGTAGTCCTAGGAGTACACTTTTGTTTAAGCTGGGTCCTTAGTGCCAATGGAGCGAGTGGTAATGCGTTGACTCCGTTGACCGGCTGACGGCGGTTATCGGTTCTCTGAAGGTGTTGATTACTCTGGGTGCTGGAGCTTGCTGAGAGGAGGAAGACGTTGAGTGTCTAGAACTGCCTCTCCGGAGATTCTCTGTTGTGGATTCTCTGTGAGTCTTATGTTCTGAGTCTCTCTGTCTGTGTGAAGGAGATGATCCTTCTATTTATAGTTTTGCAGGCTGGCTGCTCATGCGCGCATGTAGGATGCGCCGGTGTGGGAACGCCACGTGGAGGTTGCTGATGGAGGCGCATGGATGCTGCGCCCTGATCGAGGGGGAGAACTCTTCATACTGCTGTTGTGAGCCGGCACGTAGCAGGGAGAAGATCTTTCCGTTGCTGAAATCTTGGATGAGTTGAGTCAAAAGACACGTGTCGTCGACTCATGGTTCGAAGATCTCGGATTTGGTGGAGAGGAGTGATCTGGTGGGCTGCGCCTTGGATTGGGCGCAGGAGGAGGCTGCGGCTCATAACCTTTAGGAGTTACAAACCATTTGGGGTGCATGGCTTTTGAGGCGCATGCAGGCGACTTTCCTTCTGTCTTTCGGGATCAGAGATCAGTCTGGGGCGCATGGCTTTTGAGGCGCATGCAAAACTTCAACCGGAGACTCTTCTTCTGTCTTTAGGGATCAGTAAAGGGTCTGAGGCGCATGGCTTTTGAGGTGCATGCTGGTTTGGACGCATGGCCGTAGAGGCGCATGCGGGTATGGACGCATGGCCGTAGAGGCGCATACGGGTGGCCACGTGGCAGTAGCCGTCGGAAGTCATGATGATGCTGACGTTGCCGACGCTTCGTTTTCTGAATAAAGCTGTCAACTGTTCAGACTTTGGGAGGCGTGCTGCCAACTCTGTCAGTTCAGCATTTAATGTTGGTGACGTTCGATGGACAGCTGAGTGGGTGCGTCGGTTGGCGTTCCACTCGGTATGGAGATGTGTGGGGGCGCATCCTCTATAATGCGCCGAGTACTGTAGGGCGCGTCTGTGTGATGCACCTGATGCCGAAGGGCGCATCCGTGTGATGCGCTGTCTGGCTGGCGCATCGGACATGTCTTTTAATGATGCGGCTGTCTCGCTCTTCGAGTGCTATAAATAGCCGTTTGGCTGAATTCGAGGCGTCCGGTTCATCCATTTAATGTAAATTCATTACACGGAATTTGGAGGGCCATCTACTTGGCGCGTGGGTTTGATCTGCCCGGCCTATAAATAGTGGCATGGAGAGAAGATTTGCTTCTCATTCCCTCACGTACTTCCAATATGAACTTGAACATACGGGTGCATTCTGCTGACAAAGTGCTCCCGAGGGTGAAGATGAGACGCTGCGTTATCTTTGATGCACTTGAAGGTGACTATTACATCCAAAAGACGGAGTCGAGGGCTTCTGAGGCAGGCGGAAGGTGCCTGTTGCATCCAAAGATAGAGATGCTCGAGCCTCGTCTCCGTTATTCCGGAAGAACCGTAGATCGAAATGGCGGTGCAAGGCTCTTTCTTCCTGCAAAGTGGGGTTTCCCCACTTTGATCGTGTCAAAAGCTGCTCCTTTAGCCGTGGTTTCGATCACGGTCTTCCTTCAGCTTTGGAGGCTCTTTCGAAGCCTCCCCTGGCCACAGCATTTGCGGTGCTCTTCTCTTCCTTGGTTCCAGCCAGAGGGTTAAATGCTTTGTGTCGAAGCATTTATCGGGCGAGCCTGGTTGGAAGAGCGGCACATAACTGGGCTCTGCTCGGCCAGGTGAGCCTGGCTGGAAGAATTTGGCTGAAGGAATGCACATAACTGAGCTGCTGGAGAGATGATGGGATGCGCCTGGATGGAGGCGCATGATATCTGCTGCGCCTTACTGGTGGCGCATAGTGATGCTGCGCCTATCTGGAGACGCATGGTGGCCGCTGCCCTTATCTGAAGGCGCATGATGGCCGCTGGCTGTAGTCTTAGGCTCTTTCCTTTGTAGAAATTCTCCTTTGTACAGCCTTTTCTAGACATGTAATAGACTTTTATATATAAATAAAAAGTCCTTCTTCAAATGTCTATAGTTATTGACTTTGCTGTGAAGTTCTTCGTCTGAGTTCTGGCGCATGTAGTGTCTGGCGCATGGGCTTTCTGGTTGTGAAATTTCATGCTTCTACAAGACCCCCTTCAAAGTTTTCAAAACTTTTGAATAAGTTTTGGAATACTTTGAAATAAGAAGCATGGAGGTCAGGGCGCATAATTTCTGGGCGCATGCTTGTTCGGGCGCATGCTCTTCTCAGTTGATGATGATGATGCCTCGGTAACCGAAAAGATTAATGATGATCTTTTGGTTTTATTTGCTGCTATCCTTGCAGAACCCGAGGCGACGGCTGAGATCATACGTCATC
The DNA here is from genome assembly GCA_029216955.1 of Iris pallida. Lineage (NCBI taxonomy): Eukaryota > Viridiplantae > Streptophyta > Magnoliopsida > Asparagales > Iridaceae > Iris > Iris pallida. Next base: position 4,763,803 of record JANAVB010021800.1, on the reverse strand, counting down.
TGTTCACGCGTGCGACCAAGCCCTATAAATAGGTAAGAGTTGGAGAGAGAAAGGGTTCTTCTTCTCTGTGCCTCTGCTTCTTTAGAGTTTTTTCTTCAAAAACCCTAACTTCTCCTTCTTCGAGAGAATGGCTCCCAAGACTCCTCGCGGCGCTGCCAGCAAAGGGAAGGAGAAAGCGAAGGAGTCCGCGGATGAGGATGTACCTATCACTCTTGCGCCTCTTGCCGACGTTCGCCCTGAGGTGACAGGTGGGTTTCGTCTCTGCTTTGGGCTCTGTGCCCTAACTGCCGACGCGTATTGACTTCGGTCTTTAATGATACGCCGAGGTTCTATCCTGCCGACGTGCATAGGTTTATACCTTTATCATGCACCGAGGTTTTAATGGCTGATGCGCATGGGTTTTATTCCCTGAAGATGCGCCGAAGCCTTTGCTGACGCGCATGGGCTCACGCTCTGATAATGCGCCGATGCTCCAATGCCAACGCGCATGGGCTTACGCCCTGATGATGCGCCGAGACATGTTGACGCGCATGGGCCTATGCCTTGATGATGCGCCGAAGCAGATGCGTATGGGTTCATACCCTGGCAATGCGCCAGTCTGCTTGACATATTTTGTCTTTTTGCCTGACTTCCACTTTTGTCGTGCCAGTGTCGATGACGATCCCTTTGTTGAATGAGGTCCTTCTGGACGCTTCTCTTTGCCAGATGGGAGTTGATTTTGATGAGGCGGTGATCAACCCTGCAAAGGATGCTATCCTTCAGGACCAACCTCGTGAGAGGATGCTACAAATCCAAGTCCAGTTGCCGCTTTTCCTCCAGAGTATGATGGAGAGCGGTAAACTGAAGTCTGCTGATTCTGAAGGTATGACCTTCTTAAAGCCTGCGTTTCTGTTTGGCGACCGATTAGTCTCTTCCGAGGCGAAGATATTGAAGATCAGAGAAGACTGGTTCTTCGCTGCTAAGGGCATGATGTTATACATGCGGCAGGTTGACCGCCAGTTGCCATTGACAGCCTTTTATCGTCTAGCTTCGAAGAGAAGGATGGGTTGGGAACTTACTCCTTCTCAAGGAGGTGCCTTGGGGGGCTCCCTTTCGATTGACACCACCTCGAACCAGCGAGACACCTTGACCGCTTCACGAACTGGTTCTTCGTTCAGTTACCGAGCTTTGCGTCCCGGGAGCATCTATAGTGAAGTCCCAAATGACACGTTTCCCTTCAGTGCCCCGACTTTTGCAAATCGGATGCTGACGTCGAAGGTCACGTATCCGACAGCTGGTTTTAGAGTCGAAGGTTGGTGTCACTACATCCCAAAGTGGGACGAGTTGACCTCCTGGGTGCTTTCCAGGTTCAAAGTTGAGCTTAAAGAGCTAGGGCTGACTGCCGCCATTCGGGCCACACAGGCAGGCGTGGACCTCAATAAGCCGATGTTCCTTGCGCTGTTGGAGCTTTTCAACGCCCAGACTGGCAGCTTCTTTACTCCAGTGGGGGAGTTGGGATTGGCCCTTCATAAGATGTACGAAGTGTCCAAGCTTCCTTGGGGCTCAGAACCGTACGAGGAATATTTTCCATCGAATGAAGAGATCCAGGTCTTGGAAGATAAGGACCCGGAGATGATGGCCGTTTTCAAGGAGGTGACGAGCCATCATTATCTGATGCACCGGAGGGACAAGGGTAAGACCCAACCTCACGTGACTGCTTGGAGGGACTATGTTTTTAGACAGGATTTGGCGGATCCTTCGAGGATCCGATTTGCGACTCCGCAGGGCTTGACACCCGCGGAAGTGAGTTCTGAAATAACTCGACTGGACGAGAGGACCCCACATTCAAATGAGAGCGGCAAGAACACGTACAGCTGTTTCTGGCACTGCGGGCACCGAATGTCATCTAAGGCAGTGTTGACGGCCTACTTGATGATATGGCTCCGGGATTGCATATTTGTAGGGGGATCCGGTGCTGTTGAGAGGGTACATCGGAATCTCATTTTGCCTGCAGTGAAGTTGGCCTTTGGACGACCTCTGGCTCTCCTCCCCGCGATGGTGTGCAACCTGCTGCGCGGTTTGAGGTCTTTTGCTGATGATGTGATCCACGAGAAAGGTAATAATGACAACTTTCTCCGGGCCGAGCTGCCTTTCCATTATCTTATGGGGTGGCTGATCTTACATCATCCGAATGTGATGAGTCCTGGTCCTGAGGAGGACCATGTTGAAGGAGATGCCTTCATTCGCCGCTTCTACAAGAGGAAGTGGTCTTACACTGGCGTCCCCGTTTGTAGGAGGGTTTTGTCCTTCCTTCAGGGGTGGGAAATCGTGAAGGTTGGCCCGATCTTCAAGAATTTCGAGGCCGACCAGGATTTGGTTGATTCTGGCGAGGATGCGGTTACTTTGCCGAAATGGAGTTTTCGTTGGTTGCAGAGTATCCGGCCTTCGCATCTGGTCTACCGTAATCAGAACAGGTGTTATCTGGAACCGTACTTGCCAAGCCGATTTGCTCGTCAATTTGGCTATACTCAGCTAATACTGCGGAATCCCAGCAGCAGTCTAGGCTTCATCGGAAGTTTGCTGGATGGAGCCCGGGGCTGGCAGTATTATAACGCTGGATGTACTAGCGTTAAGTTTACCACACCAGTTCGCAATCCTCGGCCGCCGATCTTATATCCGGCCGCCAAGCTGTATTGCACTATGAATACTATGTCTCCTGGTTATGACAGGGAGACTAGTTTCATCATTGGAACCCAGTTGGAAGCAACCACGAATATGTTGGTGGCAGCTCGGTCATATCGTCCGCCAGAATTAGCGGGGTATCGGGCTGCTGCTGTGGCACCAGTGAGAGACCCGTCTGTCGGGAAAAGACGGGCTAACACAGAAGCTGGTTCTTCTGTACCAAAAAGGTCGAGAAGGACGTCGACCCCGAAGATTACGGAAACGCCACTTGTAACGCCAACGGGCTTAGCTCCCGCTGAGGTAAGGAGTGCTTCATAATTCCAATTTTTTTATGTCATTGTGGCGACTTATGCTCTTCTTCTTGTAGGGATTGAAGAAGAAGTCTCGTGCTTCGAAATCGGGCACCAGTAAGCCGAAGGAGGTGGCAGGCTCTTCTAAGGAGCGCATTCCACCAACGATGATGTCCCCTGTGGAGGAGGGTCCCGAAGATGTTCCCGCGGAGGTTTTAGTATCTCCTGACTTTGAAGTCGCAACAACTTCTGGGATAGTACCATCTGCCGTGGAGGCCTTGGACGCTGAGGGTCCTACAGACTCGAGGCATCCTGATGATGAAGTGGATTGGAGTTCGTCGCCTTCTGGTGACGTCCCTCCAGCGTTGCAAGGGTCCGTTGCGGGGGCAGCAGAAGCGGTGAGGATAGAGGAGAGGGTTGATTCCCCTCCTGGTCATGATGAAGGGAGGTCGGCTGAATCATTGCCGAATCCTTCCTTGGCTTCAACCATGGACATAGAGATGGCTACCGATCAGGCGGTAGCGACAGATTCTGTCCCTGTAGAGGGACTTGAGAAGAATGAGACTCTTCTGCCGGTCTTGTCTCCTGGGGCTGGCCAGGAGATAAATGTTGACCTCCCCGTTTTGCCTGGGGAGGTGGCTGATGCTAATAGAATGTCGGAGGAAGAGGTAGCTGTTGACGTCGGTGATTTCTCTGGGCTTGAGAAGGGTAAGGGTGTGGAACCCTCTGTTGCTCCTTCTACTTGGGGTACTATCACGACGCATGCGCCGGCTCCTTCTGTTCTTTCGGCTCCTCGGGCTAGCAGTCTGGGCCCTGTTGATGAATAGCCTATTGCTGCCGAGATTCAAACCTCTCAGATCGAGGTCGGCGGATCTTCCTCCGGTCCGTAAACTGTAGTAGCTCCCTCAACTCCTGCTATGACGCCGCAGGTGCTGGCGGAAGCCGACGGGTATGTGAAATTCCTCGTCGAGGAAGTGTACAAAATGCTGGAGAAAGGTGTATCTGCAGTGGTAGATGCCAAGGGGAGCTTTGCGGCGACAAAAGCTTTGGCAATGCCTTGTATCGAGCTGATCCGCATTCACCAGGGCCATGACCATATGGCCGAAATTCTGGAGGTTTCGGTAATGGAGCTGGACGAGCGGCTCGTGGAACTGCAGCGCATCCAACGAAATGACCTCTCGGTCTTGATAGATGCAGAGATAGGAAAGTCGATGGCTGAGATCGAGGCTTCCCATCGAGCCGAGGTGAGCAGTTGGGAGCATAAAGTGGCTAGGACTGAGGCTGCGGCGGAGCAGCTGTCTCAATCTATGAAGAAGACGACGGAGAAGCGGGCTGCGGTGGATGCTAACATCGCAGAGGTTGATGCTCAGATGCGCCGTCTTGAAGACCAGCGGGCCCAACTTCAACTAGAGGCTGAGCGTGTCCTGGCTGAACACGTGGCATTCAAGCAGGAGGAAACGACTCTTACTCAGCGGACCCTTGCTTTGGCTCAGCAGCGACGACAGCTTGATGAGAAGTATGAGAGTAAAACTTCCGCTGAGGCTGTCGGGTTAATGCGTCAAGAAGCCGAGCTGCGAGTCCAGGCGACTGTGGAAACTCGCACTGCCGACCTGAGACGTCGAGTCAGAGAACTCTCATCCCACCCTGGGGAGGATCGGGGATTGTAGCTTCTTTTCTTTTTTTTTATGTGTTTTTTGCAACTCTTGCTGGGGAAATAGCGTATTTCTGTACTCCTTTTTAAAAAATAAAGAAATACACTATCTCTTTGATGTGTTCATTTTTGATTTCATGAACTTGATGATTTATGTGGACCTATTATCTTTTGCGCATCTTGGTTTTAGGTACAGATAATAAGTATAAAGGAACCAACCTGTTTGCTCAGAGGTAATGTGGACATGGCAATCATTAGGTTCAAATGATAGAATCTTCCTACTCAGAGGTGTTTTATGGACGTGGTAGGAATGATCCTGGGGGATACGCTGAACAACTCAGAGGTAATGTGGACGTGGAAGTTCTGCGATTAATGTACGACAACGTAGGAGTTGTTTGTACGGGATGTTTACTCAGAGGTAATGTGGACGTGGTAAACATGAAGGATAGCGTAAGCTCACGAAGTGTAAGGTTCCGCTTTGTAGGATGTAGAGAGACAACTCAGAGGTAATGTGGACGTGGTTATCTTTCTACGGAAGGATGCCACGGAACAGCTGGGTTCCGAAAGCGATTGATTTTGTGAAAAGAGGTTGTTTGGGGAAATACATGTCTTGGAGGATGTCAAGAGTAGTACTTCTTTAGGAACTTGCCGTTGATGGGCATCATGAACAAGTCCCCATTGGGTTTGGCGAGCCGGTAAGCACCGTTTGAGTATACCGTCTCAATGATGAAGGGTCCTTCCCATTTGGGCTCGAACTTCCCTGGTGTCTTGTGAGTTAACACCATTGGCCTTCTGACTGCTAAAACCAGGTCGCCAACTTGGAAAGTTCTTTGCTTGACCTTCTTGTTGAAAGCCTGTGATATACGGGCTTGGTAAAGTTCGATGCGTTGTTGAGCTAGGAGACGCTTTTCGTCAAGTGCCTCCAATTCCCGCAGACGACGACGTTGATTGTCTTCTTCTGTGAGATCGTTTGTGATTGCCACGCGGAGCGAAGGTATCTGTATCTCGAGAGGCAGTACTGCTTCGCTCCCGTAGACCAGGGAGAATGGAGTGTTGCCTGTTGGGGTCCGTACCATTGTGCGGTAGGCCCAAAGGCATTCGCCAAGCTTTTCGTCCCAGTCGCGTTTGTTGGATGACACGACTTTTTTGAGTAGCCTGACGATAGTTTTGTTGAATGCCTCGGCCAATCCGTTTGCTGCCGGATTGTAGGCGGTTGAGGCCACGTTTTGAATACGATTCTTGTCACAGAACCTGCTGAAAATGTGGCTGATAAACTGAGGACCATTGTCATGGATGATTCGCCGGGGTACCCCGAAACGGTAAATGACATGGTGTTTGATAAAGCTGACCACCCTGGAGCTTTTTACTTCTGCTAGTAGGACTGCTTCCGCCCGTTTGGAGAAGTAATCGGTGATGGCCAGGATGAAGCGGTGTCCTCTTGATGAAGGAGGGGTGATTGGCCCTACAATGTCCATGCCCCAGGCTTCGAATGGCCAGGAGGTGACTGTAGGATGTAGAGGTTCAGATGGTGTATGTATGAAGTCTGCATGAAGTTGGCATGCATGGCACTTCTTAGCATATTCCACTGCGTCGGCAACCATGGTTGGCCAGTAGTAGCCCATACGTCGCAGTCGATCTTGCAACTTAGGCCCTGGTTGGTGAGCGCCGCAAGTTCCGTCATGAGCTTCTCGAAGAGCTTCGGCCGCTTCTTCGTTAGACAGGCATCGAAGGAGAAGCCCGTCGAAGGAGCGTCGGTACAGCGTTTTAGTGGTTGTATCGTAGTAGAATCGAAGAGAGCGTCTCCTGACTGAGACGGCTTCCTTCGGGTCCTCTGGAAGGATTCCGTAGACAGCGAAGTCGATAAACGGGAACCTCCAGTCTCGGACATTAACCCCAGTATTTGTCGGCATGGCGTGAGCCATTTGCAAACATAGGTTGTTTCTGGGACAAATCAAGTCTCGGCCAGTTACCGTGACATAGTGTTGAGTCCCAAGGGGCGCGGCCAATAAGGCTGCGAGGCCAGCTAGAGCGTCAGCCTCCAAGTTTTGTAGGCAGGGTACTTGTTCGATGAAGAACCCAGTGAAGGTTGAAATGATGTTCAATGCAACTTCATGGTAAGGGATCAAATCTTCATGGCGAACCTCGTATTGCCCCCGAATCTGGTTTACGACGAGTTTCGAGTCGTCGTAGGCTTCCAGATGATCCACCCCCAGCTGTTGTGCTAGCTGGAGTCCCATGACGAGTGCATTGTACTCAGCAACATTGTTGGAGCACGGCTTCGAAAGGGAGTATACGCGCTGGATGACCAGCTGATCGGGGGAGACTAAGACTACCCCCACTCCTGCGATGATTTGGCCATTGGGGCCCGTTCTTGAAGCGCCATCGAAGAACATCCGCCAAACGGGGCTTCCTTCAGTGACGTTTGATTCTTGGACTTCATCCGGGATGTCTTCATAGAGTTTTGAAGATTCTGGGATGGGGTGTGCAGCTAAAAAGTCAGCCAGAGCTTGACCCTTGACTGCCTTCTGCGGGACAAACACCATGTTGTATGGTGTTAGTAGGATCGCCCATGTAGCCAGCCGGGAGTTTAATGACCCTGGCTTCGTCATGAGAACTCTGAGCGGATTGACTCGGAAGATGACGTGAATTGTCTGGCCCGAGACGTAATGACGAGTCTTCTGAATGGCAAACACCAAAGCCAAGCACTCCTTTTCAACGGGGTTGTACCGGTGTTCGGCCCCGATGAGTGTTCGACTGAGGTAATAGATTGCTTGCTCGTAGCCTGCATCGCTGTTTTGAGCCAGCAAAGCGCCGAGGGAATGATCCATGGCACGGACGTAGAGGAGGAATGGTTTGCCAGCGACAGGTGCCACTAGGACTGGCGGGCTTGTTAAGTAAGCCTTGATGTCGTCGAAAGCCTTTTGGCACTCCTCTGTCCAGACATAAGAGACTCCCTTCTTCATGAGCTGAGTAAAGGGTTGACATTTACCGGAGAGGTTTGCTAAGAACCTCCGGATGTATGCCAAACGTCCCTGTAAGCCCCGAAGTTCTCGAAGGTTCTTCGGAGGGTCCATGTTAAGGATGGCTTTAGTCTTCTCGGGATCGACATGAATGCCTTTTGCCGTGATGACAAAGCCCAAGAATTTGCCGCTAGAAACCCCCAGGAAGGATTTAGCGGGGTTCATTTTGAGTTGGTGTGCCCGCATGAGATCGAAGACCGTCTTTAGGTCCTGTAGGTGATCTCTTTTGAGGCGGCTCTTGACTGCGATGTCGTCAACATAGCACTCAACTGTCTTGCGAAGATGTTGACGGAAGATGGTGCTCATAGCTCGCTGGTACGTTGCACCGGCATTCTTCAAGCCGAAGGGCATTACTGTGTAGCAGAAAACACCCTTTGGAGTCCTGAATGACGTGTGTTTTGCGTCATCGGGGAACATCTTGATTTGATTGTAGCCTGAATACCCGTCCATGAAGGACATGCGTTCAAAGCCACATGTGTTGTCAATCATTACATTGGTGATTGGGAGCGAGAATTTATCCTTCGGGCAAGCAGAGTTGAGATCCCTGAAGTCGATACAGACTCGTATCTTCCCGTTCTTCTTGGTGACAGGGAGGACGTTGGCTACCCAGTCCGGGTGTTGTTCCTCACGGATGAAGCCACTGGTCAAGAGTTTGTCCACCTCCTGATCGATGGCGTTCATGATGTCCGGGCGGAAGCGTCGCTGTTGTTGTTTGATAGGTTTGGCATCTGGTAAGATGTTCAACCTATGCATCACGATCTGTGGATCGAGACCCGGCATGTCTTCGTAGCCCCAGGCGAAGACGTCGATATACTCCTTAGCGAGTTGGACTAAAGATTCTCGGTCTTCTCCTTCCAAGCTTTTGCTGATAAAGATGGGTTTAGAAGAAGACCCATCCCCGAGGTCGATTTGCTCGACTTCGTCTTCGGTGGGAGGTTCTCGTAACTCAAAACGAGACTCCCATTGTTCTCCTAGGCGTTGAGCCCAGGGTTCCTCTTCGAAGGGTTCCGGCGGTTGGTCTTCGCCTTCATTTTTCTGAGGTTGTGCCGATGTCATGTTAGCTGACAGCACTTTCCTGAAGACTGATCCGATACTGGTATCGGAATCCCACGTCGATGCTTCCGACGAGTGGGAATGTTCTATGTCTTCTGCGTCTGAACTCTCTGGAGTTGATGGCGGCGTGACATAGCCTAACCCCCGTCGAGTCCGATTATAGTAATCCTGTGGCTTTCCATTGGGCATCGAAAGCCGGACAGGGAGATGCCGACCCTTGCCGTAGTTTAGGCCTTTATTGCTTTTCAGGTCGTAGCCCATCTTTTGGATGATGTGCTTAGCCGCATCTGTGTACCGATAGACTTGTACTCTGCCGGTATCAGGTTCGGGCACGATTGACGGGAGGTTCCGACGACGCTCGATTTTGCCCAAGATGATGGTGCCTTCGTCTCGGCTTCGTGGAGGGACTATGAAGACTCCTTGAGACGGGACTATTTGATTATGGTAGACGGTCGTTACTTGTGTTTGCAATGACCGTAGAGCGTTGTCTAATGTATACATAGCATTCCAGTGTGGAAGACAAGAATAATTGAAAGACACTCTATTATTAATAAAGTACGAGATTTTATCCTGTGGGATTACATTATCGAAGGAGGGTGCGTCTACATCAGCAGAGATATATTCGCCAAGCTCCTCGTCTGTAAGCACCGGGGCCGGATCAGGTGAGTCCTCCACCGCTCTGACTTTGGGGTCTGAGAGGGTTATGTGAGCCCTCTCCGGCATCTTGGATGACTGCGGCGGCTTGCCTTTAAGATGCACCTTGAGGGGTGCCTCGGTTGCGCCTTCGATGAGTGGCGCCTTCCCTTGTAATTTTACCACCAGGGGAGCCGCTGTTTGTGGTGGCTTCCCCTTGAGGCGTATCTTCAGGGGAGCTTCGCGAGCTGGCGCTTTTCCTGATAGCTTGATGCTCATTGGAGGCGCCTTCTGGGGTGGTCTCCCTTTCAGACGGATTTTCAAGGGGCGTCAGGAGTCGCTTCAGGCTCCAAGTTCGGCTCTGTTGCCGTCTCTGCTTCATCATCGGCGTCGTTGGCTTCCTCCTCGTCAAGTGGCTTGTACAAGTCGGAATCGGTGAAGTAGGCCTCAATCCCTTTGAAGGGATCGATATCTGCAAACTCCGTCCGGATGACGCCGTTGGTGGATATATATTTCATGCATTGGTGGAGCGTGGAGGGCACCACCATGTACTCATGTAACCATGGTCGTCCGAATAAGATGTTGTAGTTGACCTCGGCATCCACCACATAACAAGTCACCTCAGTTTTGAGGCTGCCGATGTGACACTTCAGCCGGATCTTGCCCAGTGGCTCGCTCTTGCTGGCGTTGAAGCCGCTGATGGTCGTATTGGAGGGCGCTAGCCGGTACATTGGGATCCCCAGCTTTGATAGCAGCGCCTTTGGAATGATGCTTAGGGAAGACCCCGGATCGATCTGAATCCTGCTCACCTTTACCGAACCGATGTACCCTGTGTAATACAACGGTCGGTTATGTCGGTGATGCTTGAGCAGCATGTCTTGTTGGGTGAAGGTTATGTTTGGGATAACTTCATCCGTACAATGATAGTGTGCACAAGTAGTTGGTAGGTCTTCAGGTTGCTTGACCTGACTGAGAAAGGATTCGGCATCCTTCAGAGCTTCGCAGAGAGCTTCTCGGGAGTCCTTGGAGAGACGCAGGAGCTCGAACAGAGACAAGCGTGCAGGAGTACTGGCCAGTTGTGCCAGAATGTCAAAATTGTGGGGCTTGGCTACCCCCGAAGCATTTTCTTTCCGCAGAGGTCTGTCGAAACGGGCCTCCACTTGCTTTTGTTTATTGGCTGCTGAGGGCTTGGATGGACCCTCCTCAGGGATGGTGCCAGGAGGCACCACTTCGGCGGCAGCTTCACCGGGCTGGGAGTTCTGTTGTGCACGCGTCTGCACAGGAAGCGCCTCTTCCGTTGAAGAAGAGACCGTGCGGCAAGACTTGATCTTCCTGCCTTTTGCTTTGGAGGTAGGGCGTACCTCCGGTTGAGTTACCTCGGAGACGAGGTCGGGGTGAACCCAGAGGACCTCTCCTTGAGATGTGGTGAGTGGGACAAGTCCACTCACATTGTCACGGGTGGGTGGCAAATTCACCACCTCCATTGTCGCCTTAGGGATGGGGACGACGCCATCTTGTGTGGTAGTCGGCGGCAAGGTGCCGAACTGAAGTGACACCACATTAGCTGACACCGTCTTCTCTTCGTAATCGACGGAGATTACATCCGCATTGATCATGCGCTGGATGTAATTTTTGAGGACGTAGCAGTCCTTAGTCGGGTGTCCGACAAACCGATGGTAGTGACAGTACCTTGGGTTGTCCACCTTCCCGACTTCATCGGGCCGCTTCGGGTCCGGAAGCTTGATCTTGTCACCCTGCTTTAGTATCTCAAAGAGTTGCAGGGTGTCGTCATCATTGAATGAATAAACCTCCTTGGGTCTTGGTGCCAGTGGAGGCTTTTGAGTAGGCGCAGATGCGCCCTTCGAGGCATTAACAGTCAATGCCTGTTTCCCCTTTGTTTCTCGTCCAGAGTTGTTGGTTGCGGACTTTTTCCCCTTATCGTCAAAGGCGGGGAAGCTAACACCCAGAAGACGTGCATTGGCCGCCTTCTTCTCTGCAGCTTCAGCTTCAATGATTAGGGAGCTCCAGTCGGGAGGGGGAGTAGAGTTAAGCCAGAGCTTTACTGCAGGCAGCATGTTCATACTGCAAGCAGAGAGAAGCGCATGTTCTGGCATGCCTGGAGGTAACCTGAAGCAGGCCTGACGGAAGCGTTCGATGAATGCCCGAACCGTTTCCTTGTCCTTCTGGCGTATCTCAATGAGAGACGCCATCGTCATGTCCTTTCCACCGTCGTAGAAGCGGTCGAGGAAGAGGCGTGTCAGGTCGTCGAAGGACGATATGGAATTATCGGGGAGGCTGCAGTACCAGTCATACGCCACCCTTTTCAGGGCCCCAACAAAGATGCTGGTGAGGAGTGCGTCCTCCTTCGGAAGATGCCCTGTCTGCGACTGAAAGTACGTTAGGTACCGTCATGGAGAGTCCTTCCCGTCATACGGCGTGAGTGTTTGTGGTTTATACTTTGGGGGATAAACCACCTTGTTCCACTCAAGGGGATAAGGCTGGGGAATGCCCATCTTCTGGCGTTCCTCCTGCCTGTTCTTGGACTCGAAGCGCTCCCGCAGATCTTTGATCATTTCGACCACGTCCTCCATGGAGCAAGGAGCCGGGGAAGGAGGTACTACCTGGAGTGGAGCGTTTGAGGGCTCCGATGTCCGGGGTGCTTCTGTGTCTGAGGGTGTCCGCTGGAGGGCACACTCGACTCTCCATTGGCTCCTGGGTCGGGACCATTTGAAGGTGTCCTGATCAAGGCCGACCGCATCTCAAACACTGCTTGAGTCAGTGCTTGCATTGAGGCAGAGAGGGTTTTGAGTCCTCCCTCTAGCGAGTCTATGCGCTGGACAATGTCCTGTGGCGGCGCATCAGCCTCAAGATCACCCCCGGTCATGTATACTGTCATGACACGGCCGAAAGTGGATGGATTAGTTGAGGCTTCGCTCTCAGCCTCGCTCTCATGTGGGGGAGTTACTTCTCCTGGTGTTTGGCCACCCCCAGCCACATTCTGGAGTTCGTCTTCGACAGGCGCATCTGCAAGGGCCTGACTGCCCTCAGCTCTGTCTTGAAGGGCCTCTTCGTTTTCAGCACTACCCCCGGCGGTGTCCTGGAGGACATCGTCATTTTGAGGGGCTTCAGGGAGGCCATCTTCGCCTTGATGAAGATCCGCCGCAGCTGTACTTTGGACATCTTCGTCTTCGGAAGGAGGCTCGACAAGGGTCTGGCTACCCCCAGCTTCCTCCAAGGACTTCTTCCTCGACCGAGTGCCTTCGAACACTCCAGAGGTCGTGACAGCTGCCTTGGTTTTCCTCGGCTGGCTTTTGGATGAAGACGAGGAATTGGCAGTCGTCTTCCGGACAGATGAGGAATTGGAGATCACGTTGCATGACGCAATCTTTAGTTCCTCTTCTGCTGACACCTTCGTCCCAAGGCGATGTCGGAGGGGTGTCGATGATTGTAGCCGTTGGAAGACCGACTGCTTTGGCGGTACTACCGTCTTGCAACAGCAGTTGATGGTGACCACTGCACAAGTGTGCCCCGTGAGAGGCGCATCGTGCTTGTTGGTCAACTCTCCTGACCGGCGCTTGTGAGTGATCACGTTGCGCAAGTCGTTGGAGGAGAGTGCTACCCTCACACCCCTCTCAGGCGCATGGCAGAGCCAAGCGCCGGGGTGGTCGGGTGAGTGCTGCGCCCCCTGATCTAATACCAAGCAGGCATCACGATCAGTAGTGGGGGAACCACAGCATTTGAAGTGACTTGAACGGACCTCAAACGCACAACCAGAGGAGGCACGGGAGTTCAAGACCACTGAGTTTGCCTCTCTCGGCTTGGTTGTGCACGCAGTAAATGCGCCCAAGTGAGATGAGGACTTTGAAGGTCGACTCGTTGTCGGTGCGGGAGCACTTGAGTCAACCTTGTACAGCTTGCCATCGGCAGCGCGCGTGATTGTAAGCGCGTGCCTCTGGCCGGCTGCTGGCATAGCACGTTTGTGGCGCGTGGCCCGTGCCGCCTTGGATTTCTTCGTACCAGCCCGCTGGGGTGCATAGTACTCAGCATCCAAATTCTCCTCGTCGTTACAGCGAGTGAGTCTGTCGAAGACAGAGGCTCGTTGTGGTGCATCAGAAGTAATGCGCGGGGCATTGGCTGCGCCCCTGCTCCGTCGACGTATCTTCCTCGCCTGAGAGGAAGATGGCTGGGGAACGTGGTCAGCCGTACGCTTCCCCGAGAGATGTGCTGCATCAGCGGGCGCACCTTGACTGCTGAGGACGTCAGCAGGAAGGGAAGGCTGGACGGGCGCATCCCTTTCAACGATGGTACCCGAGGCGTCGACTTTGCGCACCCAGACTGCGCGGGTCTTCTTCGGCTTCGACAGCCGCTTCGAAGGACTCGCACTTCCTTCAGAAATGAACTCCTCGTACGCCTGTTGATTGAGGCGCACTACCAGCGTCTTGTGGGAGGAGCCCACCTTCACGTCGTCGGCCTGTGACACGACTTTCTCGGTAGAGGAGAAAGAGGTCCCCAGCAGAGTCGCCAGCTTGTTTGCCATTAAAATTGTTTTGATTGAAATCTTAATACAAACAGAACAGTGATACAATATAGGACTTAGATGTAGTCCTAGGAGTACACTTTTGTTTAAGCTGGGTCCTTAGTGCCAATGGAGCGAGTGGTAATGCGTTGACTCCGTTGACCGGCTGACGGCGGTTATCGGTTCTCTGAAGGTGTTGATTACTCTGGGTGCTGGAGCTTGCTGAGAGGAGGAAGACGTTGAGTGTCTAGAACTGCCTCTCCAGAGATTCTCTGTTGTGGATTCTCTGTGAGTCTTATGTTCTGAGTCTCTCTGTCTGTGTGAAGGAGATAATCCTTCTATTTATAGTTTTGCAGGCTGGCTGCTCATGCGCGCATGTAGGATGCGCCGGTGTGGGAACGCCACGTGGAGGTTGCTGATGGAGGCGCATGGATGCTGCGCCCTGATCGAGGGGGAGAACTCTTCATACTGCTGTTGTGAGCCGGCACGTAGCAGGGAGAAGATCTTTCCGTTGCTGAAATCTTGGATGAGTTGAGTCAAAAGACACGTGTCGTCGACTCATGGTTCGAAGATCTCGGATTTGGTGGAGAGGAGTGATCTGGTGGGCTGCGCCTTAGATTGGGCGCAGGAGGAGGCTGCGGCTCATAACCTTTAGGAGTTACAAACCATTTGGGGCGCATGGCTTTTGAGGCACATGCAGGCGACTTTCCTTCTGTCTTTCGGGATCAGAGATCAGTCTGGGGCGCATGGCTTTTGAGGCGCATGCAAAACTTCAACCGGAGACTCTTCTTCTGTCTTTAAGGATCAGTGAAGGGTCTGAGGCGCATGGCTTTTGAGGCGCATGCTGGTTTGGACGCATGGCCGTAGAGGCGCATGCGGGTGTGGACGCATGGCCGTAGAGGCGCATGCGGGTGGCCACGTGGCAGTAGCCGTCGGAAGTCATGATGATGCTGACGTTGCCGACGCTTCGTTTTCTGAATAAAGCTGTCAACTGTTCAGACTTTGGGAGGCGTGCTGCCAACTCTGTCAGTTCAGCATTTAATGTTGGTAACGTTCGATAGACAGCTGAGTGGGCACGTCGGTTGGCGTTCCACTCGGTATGGAGATGTGTGGGGGCGCACCCTCTATAATGCGCCGAGTACTGTAGGGCGCGTCTGTGTGATGCGCCTGATGCCGAAGGGCGCGTCCGTGTGATGCGCTGTCTGGCTGGCGCATCGGACATGTCTTTTAATGATGCGGCTGTCTCGCTCTTCGAGTGCTATAAATAGCCGTTTGGCTGAATTCGAGGCGTCCGGTTCATCCATTTAATGTAAATTTATTGCACGGAATTCGGAGGGCCATCCACTTGGCGCGTGGGTTTGATCTGCCCGGCCTATAAATAGTGGCATAGAGAGAAGATTTGCTTCTCATTCCCTCACGTACTTCCAATATGAACTTGAACATACGGGTGCATTCTGCTGACGAAGTGCTCCCGAGGGTGAAGATGAGACGCTGCGTTGTCTTTGATGCACTTGAAGGTGACTGTTACATCCAAAAGACGGAGTCGAGGGCTTCTGAGGCAGGCGGAAGGTGCCTGTTGCATCCAAAGATAGGGATGCTCGAGCCTCGTCTCCGTTATTCCGGAAGAGCCGTAGATCGAAATGGCGGTGCAAGGCTCTTTCTTCCTGCAAAGTGGGGTTTCCCCACTTTGATCGTGTCGAAAGCTGCTCCTTTAGCCGTGGTTTCGATCACGGTCTTCCTTCGGCTTTGGAGGCTCTTTCGAAGCCTCCCCTGGCTACAGCATTTGCGGTGCTCTTCTCTTCCTTGGTTCCAGTCAGAGGGTTAAATGCTTTGTGTCGAAGCATTTATCGGGCGAGCCTGGTTGGAAGAGCGGCACATAACTGGGCTCTGCTCGGCCAGGTGAGCCTGGCTGAAAGAATTTGGCTGAAGGGATGCACATAACTGAGCTGCTGGAGAGATGATGGGATGCGCCTGGATGGAGGCGCATGATATCTGCTGCGCCTTACTGGTGGCGCATAGTGATGCTGCGCCTATCTGGAGACGCATGGTGGCCGCTGCCCTTATCTGAAGGCGCATGATGGCCGCTGGCTGTAGTCTTAGGCTCTTTCCTTTGTAGAAATTCTCCTTTGTACAGCCTTTTCTAGACATGTAATAGACTTTTATATATAAATAAAAAGTCCTTCTTCAAATGTCTATAGTTATTGACTTTGCTGTGAAGTTCTTCGTCTGAGTTCTGGCGCATGTAGTGTCTGGCACATGGGCTTTCTGGTTGTGAAATTCCATGCTTCTACAGCATGATTATCTCGAATAGCTGTTGCGACGGCTACCTGACATGACATGACCTGTATAATTAATCCTGGATACCGTAGGCGATTGTGCTTATACAAATAATCCAGTCTAGTCTTGCATCATGTCTAGGAGGGGACTCCTGAGTACCACGGTCAGGAGTACCTATTGAAATGGACTAAGGCTAATAACTAGATTAATACACTAGTCATAAAGAGATCTCCCAGCTACAGGCAATCCCGTTACCTGGGCACGCCTTGGGATCTGTAGCCTGCCGTCGAGTAGGGCATATTTCCAGCACACTGTCATGTGTTGCACCCTTCAAGCTACCTAAGGGTACATTCATTTTCTGGACGATGTACCCACCTGAATTCAACTCTAAATCTTTCAACCCGGATAACCTGGATGGTCTGCAGGGCTTGTGGCTGTGAAATAATCTCACTGCATCTTGTTAGTAATTAGGCTTGTGACAACCCTACTTAGTTAAAATATTAAGCCATAATTCTTGCTTGGTCGTAAAATGATTGGATGGAGTCTAACCAGTGTCGTCTTTCCCTGATCCTGATTATTGCATGACCAGAATGCTTGTATTTATTTTATCGATAAATGGTGAGAATTCCAAGTTCTGTTCAGACGAAGGGTTACAACCCCGGTCCTTGTTTGGTTTACGGATTGTAACCTGGTTATCTGAATAGTTCCATGGTTATCTCGTCGTATATCATCCTGATGTATTTTCTTTATTTCCAGTTTTACCTTATTTATGCTATTGTGCTGATTGCTGGTTTTAGTTCCTAAGTGAAGCTTCCTTTGTGGCACTTGCTCTTTGGGATCTGACCAAGCTGGTTTTGTATGGCCAGATTTCGGAGCAGCTCCAGAGGATCTACCGCTCTTCCAGCCAGATGGTGGCCACTAGACGGAACCCTGGCAACGAGCGGGTTATTTTTGGCTCTCCCACTCTTTTGTAAAAATATTCTTTTGAGGCGTTTAGCCGACGAGCACATGTTTAGCTCGATTGTATTTACTTACTGTCTGCCTACGGGCTGTAACATGATTGACAGATCCTAGGGTTGATCATGTATGACTAAACTCTTGCTAGTCCTAACATTTTATAACGACTAGCTTCATGATCAGCTGAATATGTAATGTTTGGGACGCCTTACTATTGTATATTTAATGATCATACATCTTGTAACATTTACTTACTTGCTTGTGATTGAGACACTAGGCTTGTTCACGACCATAGGAGACTGTTGGCTTGTAGTAAACCCTCATGTATCTAGACAACCGTGACCGTATAGCGAGATGGAATCCATTTCAATATACGTAGCTGGCTATGTCTGTCCCCGCTCTCCAGTATTCTAGTTCTGGGGCGTGACAGCTGCTCCCGCCAAATCATTTTCGTTTCTATGCATATTTTTCCTTACTTGTTGGTAGTGGATTTGTCTCCGCCCAACGTATTGTACAAAGACTTATTACAGTTGATTATATGATATCTTTTATTCTTCATTTGTGGATGAGATTAGATTACTCTTGGTTTACTGTATTTTACAGCTTATGTATTCATACGAGATTTCCATATATTGGAGTATGGTTCGTATGTATGCAGCTGGCATGGATACGTACCTAGTCCTAAGTATTTTGGGACTGGGGTGTTACACCTATTAGAGGCTCGTTCGGCGCAGTAACGTAACCGAAACGATATCCTATTGCAGGCTCTGCCATCTTCTGGAATGTTCTCCTGGATCATGCATGTATCGACTAACCACATTCAAAGGCATGAGCAAATTCAGGCCTAGTATACGCCAAATACTTTAATTGGTCTACCTATCTCTGTCATGATCTTTTGTCAGGCTATTTTCTTCTATCCGGTAGCAGAGTTGTTCTGGTCCATCCCCATTCTTCAACACCGATCTTTTATCTAGGTTGGGGTGGGCTCCAATCCACCCTTAAAAGAAATTTTTTTATGTATAATTTTTTTGGTATTTTTTTGTGAGTCCGTCTATACCTAGCCCACCCTAACCCACTCCAGCCCTCCCCAGCTCCAGTTTCTAGTTCTGCCCTTCCGTATATACTTTGACATTTGATGTGACACAGCCTAGCTAATTCATCAAATGTGCTCGTGTTGTGACACACACACACACACACACACACACATATATATATATATATATATATATATATATATATATATATATATATATATATATATATATATATATTGTGTGTGTGTGTGTGTGAATGTCGAATGAGTCTCTAGTCTGATGGTAGAGCGGAGGCATGCGATCCGATATATCGAGAGATCGAGTCCCAATAGAAATATGCTCAAATTTATTAACCAATAGGACTTGGCTCTTTAATTAAAAAAAATGTTTATTCTCTTGAGAACCTTGAAGGTCCAAGTGGATACGAAATACAACCTAGTACGACGAAACGCCATTTCTTACATGTTGTGTCTGGTACATCCTTGACTCATGACACGATCATTGTTGCCTCAAGGCCATGTTTGGTTCACGGAATCACGGTATTAGGAAAGAAAAGTAATTCATTTCCTAAATTTGGATACAAAAAAAAAATTGAAAAAAGAAACTAATTTTCAAGAAAAATAAAAATTGAAAAAAAAGGTTTCTTCCATCCATTTAGGAATTCACTTTTCCTTCTAATTTTTTTTGTATTTTTAAACATCAAAAAAGAAATTATAATTTGTTTTTAAAAAAATGAACAAAGAATTGATTTTTTTTTTCTAGGCCCAAATGTTAAATCCATCTACCCATGCATGTTTATCTACACACGTGGGGCCTACCATTGTTGTCGGATTATGAATGAAGGGAGGCGCAATGCAAACAGTGACATCCACCAACTATTGCAGCCCACTCAACACTGCTTCGTCAGCACGGAGAGGAAGAATCTTGTGGTTCTCTACTGTTGATCACTCGGACAGTGATGTGTGGCATCTATCTTGAGATTTGACACATCAAAGAGAAGAAGAAAGGAGAAGGAAGAAAGACGTTGGAATCCCAACCACTCCTAAATTTGGTCACCAGTACGTTGCTCATGAACTCAACACCTACATTATCACACCGGCCCATGTGCACTTGTGTGTGAGCAGCACTTCACTTGCATGTACGCATGCTTCCACCATTGCTTCCAATGCGTGCTTTGGCGCCTATTCTATGTGCTCTACTTGCAACAGTAGATTCCACAGGGAACATCTCTTGTCTCGATCTTTTCTTCAGCTGCAGCTGAGCTCTCTGTTTGGACGGATTAGTGTACCAGGCTCCTGCAGTTGTTCATTGGTTCATTGTTGGTCGATAGTGTCTTCATCATCCCCTTTGTCCCGTTGTGTTATTTCGTGTTACTTCAAAAGCTTATTTGACACACGATTTAATTGAGTCCGTACATGCTGAAATGATATAACGATCGGCTAAACATCGTATACGAAAAGACATACGATTTAATTGTTAGTTATGGGGGCACAATTTTTGATAAAAAATTGAGAAAATAAAACGATTGTAAAAACAATGTTTCTAGCAACACTTCAAAGAAGGTGCTTGACAGAGATCCAACGAAAGAAGTACTTCTAAAAAGAAGTATCCAATCGAATAGCAGTAGCAGCGAAGTGGATGACAGGCGATAGATGGAAGAACAGTCTGCTGGGGTGAATGATCACCGTGGCTCAAAGTTAAATTTGTCCCACACGAACAGCTTCCAGGAACCAGCAAGTTCGACGGAGAACTTTGGAACACTCCGCTCTTCTGACTCCTCGGATAACGGACGGACTCCTGTGCAAAAGTACCGCTGGTGCAACGCCTTCTCTTCTCTCTCAAAGTCTGTGAGAATTCGTAAGGAATTCTGAACCGAACTTGCGTTAAAAACACTTGTTCTGTTCTTATGTCTCTTGTATGTATTCACTGTGAGAGAGAAGAGAGCCCTATATAAATCCGCACTGTAACTGTTCAGTTAGCATAACATTCAGGACGTGGAAAAAATTGTTCCGAACGTGCTGTAACCGCTCAAATCGTGCACAGACACGATCTGAGTCAACTTGCGCACAGCGCCCGACACTTGCGCCACCCGCGCAACTTGCACACTGCGCGCAAAGCACGCACAGCACCACTTGTGCCACCTGGGCCACACGTGCCGCGCGCAACCTGCACAATCCGTGCAATGCTTATACTGCGCCACTCGCGCAACTTGTGCCATTTGTGTACCCTGCGCAAACCGCACAACGCGCGCAATCGGCTGCACAAGAGGCTCGCGCAACGAGCACAACTTAAGCGCACTATGCGTCTAGCGACGATGCTGACGTGCTAAGTGCAAAGTGCGCCAAAAAAATGTCACATAATGCCTCATGAGCCCATGAGCCCGAGTCCGAGTCCGAGTCGCTAAGTCCCTACGGGGCTTAGCTCCAATAAAAATTAATTTTCCAAGATCAAAAAGCATGAATGCTTTCATTGTTGATTTAGCATTTTTTTCATTAGAAAAATACTCCCACATGGCATACCCATGTGCACCTCCACACCACATGTGCATATCTAAACAAGCATAGCTATTATATAGAGATACAACTCCTTTGGCCTAGCCGATGTGGGACTAAACTTTCCAATAAAAAAAGGACAAACTCCAACAATCCCCCACATATCTCTATATATAGGTTTGAGTGTTTCCCACAGTAACTGTCCATCATGCATTAGGAGATATGTTGCTGATGACTTGAATCTTCCTGCATGGGTCAAATAACAGATTATAATACAAGAATGGACCAAGCCTTGAATTTTGCATCACAGCTGAAATTCTTCTGACTCACATAATGTAGTTACATGTACTTCTAGCTACACATTAAAGGTCCTGTGGCAGCCTGGTTTCAATGTATAATTAATTGGAAGTGGCCCTGTACCGATAGGCTGATACTAAGTTACAATTAGGTACTAAATTAATTTGGGAGATATATTTACAACATATATATGGTACATGGTGTAGAATTGGTTTGAATAGTAAGTCGATATTTAGTTGACCGTTCGTGGATGTACAATTGGCGACATGAGAGCAAGATTGGTTTGACGGATGTTTTTCAGACGGGCGTCAAAGAATTTCTGAAATACCCCAGTAGCCAACCTTATTTCATGGACGGAAGGCTCATAAAGTGCCCTTGTGTCAATTGTCATAATATACCATTCAAAGCAGTAGATCTCGTGAGAAAGCACCTCTACAAGAAGGGTTTTGTACCGAACTACAACAAGTGGACAGCTCAAGAAGAACCTTTGGTTCCGCAATATCAGTCCTCCTTCAATACGGAGGTGGGAGATCCCACTCTTGGAGACCACTTCCAATATTGGCATCGAAACTTGGCACGTGAGTTGGTATTTGATGCGGCTTGTGCCGGTCCAAGTTTTGATCCGAAGGATCCGAATCCTGTTGCAAAGGAGTTTTATGAAATGTTCAACCATGCCGATACACCATTATATTTTGGTTGTGATTCTCATTCTGTCATGTCGGTGGTGATGCGGTTGTTGAATCTCAAGTCTGATTTTAACTTACCGCAAGAATGCTATGACCGGATAATCCAGTTTGTTAGAGAGTTGCTACCAAAAGAAGCAATAGGACTTGTCAGAAAACTTTTACAAGTCAAAGGTGATGATACGGAAACTCGAATTAGGCTACGAAAAGATAGATTGTTGTCGAAGCGGCTGCGTATTGTACTACAAGGAGAACAATGATAAAAACAAATGTATTTTCTGTCACGAGGACCGATGCAAGCCCATTCGGGGCAAAGGAAAATCAACTGCACGAACAAGGTTGCGTCCCTACAAATACATGCAGTTTTTGCCGATCACAAAGAGGCTACAGAGGATGTATATGTCCTCGAATACTGTAGAACATATGACATGGCATAGTAAAGAGCGGATGATGGATGAATTAGAATTATCTCATCCATCTGATGGAGAGGCATGAAAGCATTTTGATCGATGTCATCCTGGATTTGCTGCAGAGCCTAGGAATGTTTGGCTGGCTTTATGTTCTGATGGATTCACTCCTTTCGGATAGTCGGGGGCTCAATACTCTTGTTGGCATTTGACCCCTTACAATCTACCATTGGGGATGTGCATGAAGACTCCTTATATGTTCTTGACACTTATCATATTCGGTCCATAAAAATCCAAAGAAGAACATTGATATCAACGTGCAGCCATTGGTGGACGAGTTGAAACAATTGTGGCAGTTCGGCGTTTAGACGTATGATATATCCATGGAGCAGAACTTTCAGATGAGAGCGATGTTGATGTGGACCATCAATAATTTTCTAGCATACAAAATGTTATCTGGGTGGAGTACTCATGTTATTATGTCTTGTCCGATATATATGGAAAAGAGTAAGTCATTCCTCCTTCAGAATGGAGGAAAAGCTTATTTTTTTTGATTGACATCGTCAGTTCCTTCCTATGTCCCATCCATGGAGAAGGAACATGGATGCCTTTAGAGCCGGCATATAGGAACTAACTCCTCTCCCATTGAGATTGACTGGAGATATCGTTTAGGCAGATGTAGAGGACTTGCCGGCCATAAAGAAAGATCCGAGATCAGGCCATCACTTAGAACGATTCGGACATAGCCATAATTGGACGAAGCGAAGTATCTTTTGGGAATTACCTTATTGGAAGGACAATCTCATAAGACACAATCTTGATGTCATGCATATTGAAAAAAATGTATTCGATAAGTACATTTTCAATACGGTGATGGATATCAAGAAAAAAACTAAAGACAGTTCCAAAGCAAGAAAGGACTTGAAAATTATTTGCAGGTGTCTAGAGTTGCTAGAGAGGTTAACAAAAAAATTCTATCGTGTTTCCATAACTATGTAAGAATTAGTATCATTTAACTATTCTAAATTCAATTGACCAACGAAAGACTTCGAGCACTAGCTATCGAACCAAGCAAGAGGGAAAAATGTTGGAATGGATATGCCTTCAAATTTAGAACTAGTGATAAGCCTATCAATCACTCATTTGTCGATGAGGAGGCTAATTACACAAAGAATTCTGGAGTTTGTGTAAGGGGTTCAGTCTACAACGTCGATCCAGAATTTAACTATTACAGTGTTCTAAGATATTGTAGAGCTGGATTACTCTTTTGATACCCAAATTGTGCTAGTCAAATATGATTGGTTCGACACAACACCCAAGCAAGAATGGAGTATTGACAAACAGTTTAGATTTATTGATATAAAATATGGAAAAAGATATGTAGATTTCGAACCATTTGTGTTGGCTAGTCAAACGGTCCAAGTGTACTACACGAGTTATCCTAGTTGACGACGCACTACTCGTGATTGGTGGAATGTATGCAAAACTAAAGCAAGAAATACATATAATATTGGAGATCAAGCATACCAGGAGGATGAGGTAGTCATGTGTCAACCAACATATATGAGTTTTGCCGGCGTTGATAACATGGAGGTTGACGTTATTGTAGAGGATGATATAGTTGATGAAGAGCTTGACATAGAGGACTTACCTCATGTAGAGGAGGATTCTGAAATTGATGTATTGGATGAGGAGGAAGAATTTGAAGATGAAGGTGAAAGTGGAAATGATAGTGAAAATGAAGAAGATGAAGATGAAGAAGATTTGGATTATGAAGAAGATTAGTACATACTACCTATTAGATTTGTATTAATTATTTGTATCAACACATCTTTATTTAATTTCTATTAGAATTACATTGATTATTTGTATCATCACATCATTTTTTATTTCTTTCTGATTTACATATAGCGGGACGAGGTCGTACACGACGTCGAGGATCTGGGTCGACCCGCCCTCCTGCTCCTCCTAGTACTCCGGTTGCAGATCGTAGAGGAGTTAGCGAGGACGATTGGTTCATGAGGAGGAGACTACACCTGTCGCTCCTACTATGACGAACCCATATCCGGTCCTTTTGGTCGACCATGGAGTCACTACAAAAATTTATTGATTTAGCGACAGCTATATCCGTCAAAAATCCGTCGGTAAATGTAATTACCGATGGATGGTCGACAGATACTGGTTAAAAAATGTCGTCGGAAAAAGCCTCGTCGCTAACTACAATCCGTCGATAAGTTGTCGCCCGACGACGAATTAGCGACGGACTGTCGTCAACCATCCTCGTGCAGTTTGCGACGACTCGTCGACGGATTACCGTCAAATTACGTATCAAAAGAAGTAATGACGTATCACTTACCGACGGACATATCCGTCGCTATTTGGTCGGTAAATACGTATCAGGGAGTTTCTGATACGCAAATTTTGTCGCCAATCAGTCGCGAATGGTCGCTACGTTTTGACGGATTCACGACGGAATACCGACGGAATATTCGTCGACCCGTTTTTGTGAATTATTCATATTTTTGGAACATTGGCAACGGATAATCTGTCGTTATTTCGTCGTGAGTCGTCGCTAGACCATCGCCAAACGGTCGGTCTTATAGCGATGGCTTATCCGTCGCCAATATCCGATGGAAAATTGTGTGTTTACCGACTACTAGCGACGGCGTACCGACGTAATATCCGTCTACCCTATCCTGTAAATCTTTTATAATTCTAGAACCTTGGCGACGGATAACCCGTCGGCTTTTAGTCGCACATCCGTCGCTAACTGGTAATCCCCCAGTTAGCGACGGATAGTCCGTCGGTAATTGGTCGCCAGTCCGTCGGTAGCTGGAAATTTTAAAAAAAAAGCATAAAACTGGGCATTCCCAATATACACAATTCTAATATACAAAACACACAAATAATCCCAAGTAATTCCAATATACACATTTCCAATATACACAATTCCAATATACAAAACACACAAACAATTCCAACACACAAATAAATACAAAAAACACACAAATAATCCCAAGCATTCAAATTGTTCACACAAAACACACAAATATTCAATATTTAAACACAAATATTCAATATTCAATAAAAAGAAAAATTGACTTCGGCCTCAGTAAAGACCGTAAGTCAGACGATGAATCCTCACAGCCAGGGATCATAGTTGCGTTGAGGCGTGTACCATTCTCTCAGCCACTTTGCATACGAAGGCACAATCTGGTTGAGGTCTTCTGTAGGGACAGGAGGGTCAGTCCTGATGCTACTACTCTACGATGGTGGCTCCTCCTTAACTTCAACCTTGGGAGCAATCTCTTTCCTGATGGTCATCGATTCTTCCTTGATCTCGACCTTTGGTAACACCTCCTTCTTAACAGTCACCGGCTCTTGTTTGACGAGCGGAGACAGTATCTCTTCCTTCACGAGAGACTCCGCCTTCGACATGGGTACTGCAATAGAGTCAAAGAAAAGTTAGCAAAAAGGACTTAGAAGCCCAGCATGAGCATCTGAGCTGCATCAGAATCTCTAGCGCATCAACTGGGGTAAAATCCATGTGCATCGGCCTAAGCACATCTACATGAAGCGTCTCATCTATAGTTGGGCCACCCCAACATCACTGCAACAAAGACCAAGGCAAAAGAATATCCATCGAGCACTTCCGGGCGAACGTTAGCGTGGGTCGCCTTAACGACGGGGACTTCCTCCGTGTCGACCTCCAAGGGTTCCTTGTCTCGACCCCTTCCTCGGCTAGCAGCACCGCCTCGGGGAGTCTTGGGAGCCATCTCTCTAACAAAAAAAGAAAGAAGAAAAGATTTCTGAGAAAGAAGAAAGCTTTTTTCGGAAAAGAAGAAGACTCTCTCTCTCCTCACAAGCTGCCTATTTATAGGCTTGTGCAGACGAGAAATCTATTAGCCAGGGAGCCGACTCCGTAAGACAAACTAAACATAATTAGTTCAATCTGTATCGTAAGAAAAACTAAACATAATTAGGAGAAAATCTTAACATAGAGTGATTCGAAGGACTTACTAGATGTTCCATCTTCGTCATTGTCTAGAAAGATGATATTTTCTTCAACATCCGTAGGAAAACTATAAGGATATATCATTTCACAATATGTCACCTTGTCAAAGACCCTTAATGTGACATCCATGTTACCGCGGTGTCGGAAGACTAACATGTCATAATTTTCTAAGCCATGTGCTTTGACATAATCCTCCCAACCCTTTCCTCCTATGTAGTAATCTTGTATTTCTTTATGAAGTTCAAGACGGCATATTTTTCTATTACGAGTCACTATATGCCGTCTTGAACTTCATAAAAAATGCAAGATTACTACATAGGAGGAAAGAGTTGGGAGGATTATGTCAAAGCACACGGCTTAGAAAATTATGACATGTTAGTCTTCCGATACCGCGGTAACATGATATTCACATTAAGGGTCTTTGACAATGTGACATGTTGTGAAAAGATATATCCTTATAGTTTTTCTTCTGAGAACATGAGAACAATGTGCTGTCAGGATCAAGTTCCTAACCACTACAAAAAATACTCCTATTTTGTAATGGTTTCAGTGCAACGCTTATATGGATGTTGCTGAAACTATAATTTACAACAGTTACGTAACGTTGAAATAATCGCTTCTAAATTAAATATATTTACAATGGTTAGAGATTAACCATTGCCTAATATTTTTTTTACAACGATTCATAAACGCTTACTAAACGTTTTTTATTTTTACAACGGTCAAGCAACAGTTTTATGAAAGTGTTGTCAAAGCGAGTTGAATGTGCAACAATTATCCAAGGGTTTTAAGTATTTGTTATAAATTTATTAATATTTTGTAACGATTACATAAAGCCTTACAAAAGGCTCATTGTTAGCCACAATTGCGCAACAATTTTTACAACCTGTTGTGGGTGGGCTTATTATTTGTAATGATTGTGCAACGATTTATGCTATTAGTTGCAATTTTTTTGTTTAATAACAACTTATGATAACCATTGTCAAAAACATAAACAACTATTACAAAAATATTGATCTCGCAACTGTTTGTTTATAGCCGTTGCAAATTTATTGTCCAATTTGAATTTTGTTTATACACATAGAGATTTAAGCAATAGAATTACTCGTATTAATTGGCTCCTTGTTCGCTAACAAAAAATATTAGATAATTAATATTTAATATCGATCCAAAAGCTTCAATTGATGAAAATGATATAAGTACATATATTATATATATATAAGTATTTACGTGCAAATGAGCCTGTAGCCTAGTGGTAGAGAGAAGGCATGGGATCCAGGAGGTTGGGAGTTCAAGCCCTATTGGTGGTAAAAAAAAGTACTTGATATCGATCGTTGCCTATTATCCGCAATATTTTTTAACGGTTGCATGAAATATTTTAGGCAACAGTTATCAACCATCGTGCATTACTCAATATTTACAATAATTTGTTAATCGTTGCCAAATATATTATTGACAACAGAATGTAACCGTTATGCATTAACGTTAGATCCGTTGCATAATTTGTTATTTGCAACTATTTATAGAAACGTTGCAAAAATATCTTATAATCGTTGCAAGAGGAATCTGCAATGCTCGAGTTTACAATAGTTCCAATAACTATTGCAGATTGATTTTGCAACTGCCTATATTGTTTTTGTAATAGTTTTCGACCGTTGTGAGACACCCTAGTTTCTTGTAGTGAGCCCAATTAGGATAACATTGTGTGTATAAACAAAGAGTGATATGGTGAGGGGTGTATGTGTGTGTGTTTCAGTCAAATGTATGTGTGTGTGTGTTAAGGGTGTGACAGTGAGAGTGCAAGAGTGAGAGGGTGTGTGTGTGTCCTAGTCAAATGTGTGTGTGTGTGTTAAGTGTGGGTGTGTGTACAGGCGAGAGCCTCAATATACTAAATTTTACTAAATTTACTTATTCGGTTCGGTTTCGATTTAAAAAAATTCGGTTCGGTTTCGGTTTTGAATATACTAAATTCGGTTCGGTTTTGATTTTTAATATACTAAATTTACTTATTCGGTTTCGGTCCAAAGTTAATATATACTCCTCTCTATATATATATACTCCTCGAATATATATATATATATATATATATATATATATATATATATATATATATATATATATATATATATATGTGCGTGTGTGCCGAATATATGTGTATGTGTGTGTGTGTGTGAGTGTGTGTGTGTATTTGTGTATGTGTGTGTGTTCCGACCCCCCGCGGCCAGACCCTAACCCCCCCCCCAAATATTAAAAAAATACTTGCAATAGAGAATAATAGAATATTTAGCTCCTAACACATACATGCTTAATACAGCTGATTATTTGCTGGACCACAAGATTAAAGTTTTTATCAATCATAGAAGTTTATAAAGTAGAAGAACAGGTTGCAGCTAAACACAATCTCAAAGTATTCTCAGTAAACTGCTATTTTCTGATAACAGCGAAAAAAATTATGGGTGGTACACAATCCTTGGTAAATTTCATATATCAAACTAAGATCACTGCATAAATATAACATACGTGCAATCCCGCGGTCAGCCACCCACACGCCCCCTCCACCCCGTCGGCCAGCCCACCCCCCCCGCAGCCTACCCCCAACCCCCTCAGGGGGCCAGCCCCCCCAAACCCACCCATCCCGTCCCCAGGCCAGCCCCCCCCCCCCCCGCAGCCCACCCCCAACCCCCCCGGGGGCCAGCCTTCCCGCGGCCAGCCCCCCCGCTGCCCGTCCCCTTCCACCACCCCCACCCCACCACCGCCAGAACCCCCCGCGGCGACCCCCACCTCCGCCAGCACCCCCCGCGGCGACCCTCGCCACCACCAGCTTCACCCGCGGTGATCCCTGCACCCCCATCCCCCTACGGTGAACCCCACCACCGCCAGTTTCACCCGTGGCGACCGCCAGCACCCACCGCGGCCAGTACCCCCCGCTGCTCGCCCCCTCCCACCGCCCAAGAGAGAGAGAGAGAGATTTACCTCGATATATCGTACGCGTCCAAGAGAGAGAGGAGAGAGAAAAAATTGGGGGGAATAAAATTTTCCTCCGTCGGTTCAACTTAAGCTAGGCTTTTAACTTAGCGACGGACTAGCGACGGATAAAATTCGTCGCTACTTAGTCGTTAATCTCACGCAATTTTTTTTAAATTTTTCCAACCACTTAGTGGACACTTAGCGACGGACTGTATGTCCGTCGCTAATATTCCATCATCTGGTCGACGGATTATCAGTCGCTAAGTAGTCGTCAATTCTCCTGCCAACTAGTGACATTTTTCCATAATTTTTTTAACATTTTCCGGTCAATTAGTGACTACCGAGTGACTACTTGCCGATGGATTTTTATTCCGTCGCTATTGTACCAACGGCGTGTCGACGAATAGGCGAGGGATGTTCACCCTTAAAAAAAAATTTGGTGCACGATTAACCGAAAAGTCGTCGCCAGGTTGTCGAAAATCCGTCGCTATGGACGACGAATTTATTCCTTCGCTAAAACGTCGTCGCCAATTTACTGTATTTTGGTAGTGAGTGTACATACGTCGACCGGGATTTGCAGACCCTTCTACTCTCCCAGAGTGGCCAACCAATATCACTCGTCTCGAGCTGTGGGCCGATGGAACGACATAAGTATATAATTGTTAGTAGACACATTTATCTTGTTTTATTTATTCCAGGTTCTTTTCGGTCTAGGCTAGTAGAGATTTGGGCGAGTTGATGCATCATCAATTCCATGGTCCCTATCTGAACTTTGGGGACATCCCAGTTGATAGACGATACATTTGGCTCGAGATGCTTAATGTATGTCTAACTAATATCGTCTTTGTTTACAACATTTCTTAAATATTTTTTCATTTATTTTTATTTGTCCTTATTTGCAAAAATTGTACTGGTGGCCGGCACATAGAGATCAGTCGATCCGAAAGTGCTACAAGTCCGTCGCCAGCAAGAGATTGAGGGATATAGTCAACGACTAGAAGGCGTTGGCTATACTAAATAACGCCCTTCGTAAGGACTGGTTGAAGGAGGAATTCTGGGAGGAGATGGAGAAGAAGGTGGACACTCCGGCCTATAAGGCCAAGTGTGAGAAGGCAAAGGCTGCCCGTGCTAAGGGTGGTCACCACACGAGTGGATCCATCCCAATTTTAGAGCATTATCGACAAATGGTGAGTATTATTATCTACTATTTCTTTAATTGTTTAAATTTAATGTTTAGTTATAAATTGATGTTTAATTGTTAAAGTGCGAGGAGGTCGCCAGAGGAGGTGGAGACTTGAACGCCGTAGACTTTTCTAAAGTTTTCGAGCGTACCCATAAGCGAAAGAAGGATGGAAAGCTCGTAGATGATCGGGCGACAAAATCCTATGTAAGTTTTTCGAGTCCTATATCTAATTACATTTTGCTTTTGTCTTTACATACTTAACTATATTTAGTTTACCTAAAAAGTTAGTCCGAACTCTAATATGAATATTAACTCTAAATCATAATCCTAAGTAGCATTATAAATCAAAGAATAATTTAGGAGACGTATGAGAACGTAACCATAACAATACTTAATAGTAACTAAAACATGAGTATTAACTCTAAATCTATTCACCTATATAAATATAGGAGACGTATGAGACTTTAGAGTGTCGAGTCGGTGATGGAGGGACTGCCGAGTGATCTGGGACTAATCAGCCACCAACGTCGGCTGTGAGGAACGACTTATGGATACAAGTCTTCGGTAGAGAGAAAGGGGCAGCGTGTACGGTACCGGGTCATTGGCATCCCAACCGTCCGTTTATTCCAGAGCTCCTCTATCTCTATCACCTCCACCTTCGCCTCCAGAGATCGATGACACTGTCGATGCCTACACTTTGTGGCAGATTACATAAATTTTGGTAGGCCTACAGGGTTAGGTGAGCTAGATGAGCGGAGTTCTAAGCACAGCAGGTCTGATTTCTGCTGTCACTGCACCGACTCCAGCTTCGACCTTAGAGCCTCCGGCAACGACTGCTTCTCCGACCACAACGCCTCCGACGACCAAAGCACCTCTTGTCATGCCGTCGACTCTTCCAGACCTTCCTGCCCAGGACGTACAGCGGATCGTCACTTTGGTTCTGGGGCAGTTATTTGCATACGGACGGCCGGCTATGCCTCTTCCACCATCAGTTTGATTTTTTTATTTCTTGTTGTATTTGATGATAAATTTGTATGAACTTTAGGAAGTTTGTATCTATTGGAGTTGTA
Organism: Iris pallida; assembly: GCA_029216955.1. Lineage (NCBI taxonomy): Eukaryota > Viridiplantae > Streptophyta > Magnoliopsida > Asparagales > Iridaceae > Iris > Iris pallida. Next base: position 4,732,597 of record JANAVB010021800.1, on the reverse strand, counting down.
TATATACTATATTGTGACTGTTGGACGAGTTTCTATCTATTGGAGTTGTTTGGATAGGCAATTGGAGTACAATTTATTGTATATATTGGTGCTTGGGTTAATTTTTGTATATCTTGGGGTTATATTTTATGTATATCACTTGGTTGTATTGTATATTGGGATTATATTGGTGTTTGTATCTATTCACATGTTTGAGCAAAGCTGGAACAATTTAGTCTGGTAATAATAAGAAGCTTAGCTACTAACCAGCGACAGAATAGCGACGAAAATATGCAAAATTTACAGGTTAGCGATGAATACATGTAGGCTTCACGACAGACTAGGGTCAGAATTTTCCATCTTTAAGGTTCTGTCTGATACCAAAAGCGTATTAGACGAGTCAGCGACGGAAATTTCTGTCACTGAGCTTCTGGAAAATTTGGTTTTTTTTGCTCAGAAAAATATGTCGGTAATCCGTCGCTAGGTTGTCGCCGTGTTTGCCGACGGTTTATATTCGTTGCTAATCCGTCGCAATAATACCGACGGAATTGTCATAGCGATATTATAGTTATCTACGTAATATTTCGGTCGGTAATTCGTCCATAAATTACTTTAGCGACAAAAATATCCGTCGCTAATTACCAATATTTTAGTGGAAAATTACGTTTCCCCCTCTTCCTAGCCCCTTATTGATCCCCTCTTTCGACTCCAACGGTTCGTCGAAACCCCAACCAAGACGGAGAAACCCAAGCGATGATCATCCGCCACCGCCTCCTCCTCCCGACGATCCAGGTACGATCCAGGTATAGGACGGTCCATCCCCCACCCCTGTGCGCCACCGTCGACTCCCTTCGGCACCTCTAGGTTATTTTCTTTCAAATTTTCAAATGCAAAATTTTCAATTTCTTTTTCAATTAATTATGTACAAATATTTTCATAGAAATGCTAGATTCGATAGTTATTTGAGGTTAGAAATTTTAGTTTAGCATACAAAATTTATCAAATTTGGTATTGTACGGGTCCTTCCAAAAAGAAACAATGAAAGCAATACAAAACCAACATTCGGCGATTTGCATTTTAGAGTGACGTTCAGTTTGTGATTTGGATTTTAAAATTGGTTTTTATGTCTATGTATGTCAGTAGTAATAATCATGTATGTCTGTGTTGTTTGTAGGTTTCGCTCTCAGTCGGAGGTCCTATGTGTGAAATCATATATGTATTGATTAATCGAGACAGATTGAATTAATTATCCTCTTTTTCTTTAGATTGGATTATTTGAAATTAAGTCCCAAATGCAATGGATCATGTATTGGAGAAAAAAATCTATATAAGATTCACGTTCTCAAACGTCATTTTCACTATTCGTTTTCGTTGTTGTAATTTACTACTTTCGTTGTTGGTTTTATGAATCATTTTCGTGGATGTTTCCAATTGTTTTTATTGCTTGCCTTCATCGATTTAAGAATTCAAACCGGATTTAAAGAGAAAGAGAGAAGAAGAATATTGGTCATCTGTTGGTGCAAATGTAGGTGAAAGTGTAAGCGAGTCATGCTACTACTCCTACGATGACTCATGCTCCTACTCCTACGATGACTCATGCTCCTCCTTCCCCTGGTCACTCATGCTTTTTCTTATGTTATTTCGGACACCACAAAGTAGGCCTTGGCTATGATTAGGATGGAGGTCATGCGCATCAGCAGCACTAGCGATCGTCATCGCCAACACACCTATAAGCCTATTTACTTTAAAGGATCTTGAGGGATGTAGTGGTTGTATTGTTCCGCACCGCATGGTGCATTATGCTGACTCGATTAATTCAAAGAGGTATGGATTGGACCCGAATAAGTATTCAAACAATTTGAAGAGGTATTGATTATGTTGGTTTCATGTGCAGGTAGAGGACAGAGTTCCTTGCAACGAGATGAGGAGTACGTGTGACATATCGAATTAGTCGTTTAGTTCAAAGAAGCACGGCGTGCTCGTACGCTTAGATCGAACGAGATGATTGTGCGACGAAATTCGGATTCGAGTTGCATTGGCTCGGCGAGCGATGGGTGAGTCAACTTAAGTTGACCTTCTCCCCTACTCCTTCATGCCTAATAAAATATACCCTAGCATGTTTGTATTACCACTGATTTCATGTGCATGGCTCGGATGGATAAAAGTCATATATAGAGTGTGTCGAACACTAAGATAGAATATTGAACAATTGAAGTGAACGTGCATCAAGTGCATGAGTCGTGTTAGAACATTGAACGTAGAACATCGAAAGACCATATCGTGACGTACATCAAGTACATGACCATAAGAATATTGAACACTAGGTCTTAGAACATCGAATATATGTGTCAAGCGTGCAACAATGCACGAAAACTATACATATGACTCAGTATGCGAAGTGGACAAGTTGTGGCGCAACACCGCAAAACTATCATAACATCGAAGGATATGTTTCGTCCGCGAAGCATGCAGTTGTTGCACAATTGTCATCGAACTGCTATTATGCGAATGGCTTGAAAATTATTGATTGTACATAATGTAACACGTTGTATAGGTGTTCGAAACCTACGGATCGCCGTTCGGGGCATTGTGCATCAATACGGATGTATTGGGACTTAGTGCCGATGGAACTTGAGATAGAAAAATGATAACGCAAGTCGATGCGATTTATGAGTTTAGATATGATAATTGGTTTGTGATTGTTATGGGTTCTTAATTGTTGTGCGTATTGCATGGTCAATAGACTTAGACAACTTGTGTAAGGGGTTTTTTTATTCTCGAACGAGAGATCGTCGGGGCACCGGGACCATTCGACCTAGGAGAAAATTAAGATGGGTATTAGTGGTATACTTTATTCAGACGGGTTGCACCCTACTATTGATGTGATAAGCCACATACCGCAATTTGGGGTCCTTTTTTTATTGGGCTAGCAACTGGTACCGATGCAACTATCGTCTTACATGCTATATAGTCCATTATGGCCCAAAATGCCAATGACCTTCATTTAGATAGGCCGGTGGTTTGTTATTAGGATCAAGTGTACAAACAAATCCTGGCACCCTTGTAGTTATGATAATGTCGTTGGTTTATAGCCGAGTGAGTTGGAATGATACAAAGTTGTGCACGATGACTATGTTTATGTGCATTATGTGCCCAACAGTATCTGTTGTAGGGAAACGATACTTGACACATTTATGATTAAAGATGTTATTTATAAGATGCTTACATGAGTACATATTTTTATTGCTTTTGAATTATGCCATGAAACTGATCCTGAGGCAAAAATAGAAAGGTCACCAAGTAAGATACTTGCTTCACTAAATTACTTAGGGTCGGTCTAAGCGAGTGGGTTACCTTACTCTTCAGTACATGACAATATACTGACCCACGTTATGGGCATCCGTGCTTCGGAGTCGTTTGATCAGTGTTGCGACGACGATGAATCAAATGGGTATGCAGAAGCTCTTCTTACAAGACGATGCCTTCTGCTATACGGGATATTATGTATGGATCGAAGAAATACTTTGTGAGCTAGAGTGATCATGAGTGTTATAAGCCTAATTGGCATGTTTATTTAGGCTGTTTCAGAGTCCTTGTATTGTGCTACTTCAATAATAAAAGAGATTATTTCTATACTCTGATGTGTCTATGTCTTTTTTTGCTACTTATGTTTGTAATTGAGGTAACCATTATAAGATTTTATCATCTTGCCTTGTACGAGTGCAACTCCAGACTCGTACGACATCACGTCCAGCGATGATGGTTGATTCGAATGAAATCAATGCGAGGACGAACGTTTTCTCGGGTTGGGATGTGACAAAGTGGTATCAGAGCATTTCTATCCTTTAGAACTTGAACAAATCTCTTTGACCCTGAGTTGTTTTCGCTATCGAAATTAGTTGACTCTATGTTGCTTTCCACTGCAATTGACTGTCGACTCTTGACTCTACTCGATGCTACACTGGATGTTCTATACAATAAGTCTATATATGTGGGTATGTGTCTTATTGTGGGTATCTCATAATTTACATGATGTTGTTGAGAATATCGTGGGATATTTGTTGCATCAGTGCAACAAGTCGTGCGATGTTGGTTGCATCGGTGCATCACGTCGTGAGATGCTTGTTGCCTCAGTACAACGAGTCAATCGGTGTGACGATATGTCGTGCATGGATGTGGAAAAGATAGTGAACGTATCGAGCAGAATCGAGTAATGACTTAGAATATCGAGAAATGGTGTGTTACATGAGATACAACGGATGGGATCGAGAAATCGTAAGTCGAAAGAATGAGTCGGTTTGGTTGGGTGTCGAGCTTATGTAAGTGATCATGTACAATAAACAAGTTTTTGTGTCAAACCTTGAGTAAGTGAATGTGTATATTGGCCAAATTTAGAGTTGAGCCTTGAGTAAGCAAATGTTGCATTTGTGATCGGCATAACCACTGAGGCAAGGTTAGTTCGAAAAAGATGTGAACTAATACGAAGTTTGATGCAAGGACTGACGCGAATTCTTAGTGGTATATGCCATACCACTTAGCTATGGGTGTGTCAAAACATTTATATCATTTGTTTTGTCCACGACAGACAGGGTAGCGCTAAGACTCGAGTGGAAATAGTGTGATAAGATTCGATACATGTGTGCTTCGATAAATTTGGTTAGAACGGTTGGGCGCAAACTCGTATCAATGGATGATACATTAGACGAGAATTCGTTAAGTATAAGTCGAATGATTAAGTTGAGAGAAGCAAAAGGATTTTTGCATTGAGGAAATGATTTAATCTGGCAAATTTGAATTAAGCAGTGCAAATAATCGGTAGTGCAATTTGGAAATTCAATTGGGAAATATAATGACTTGAAGGATTTGAGATGTGTTGCTCAATGAATATAGATAGCTACAATTGGTTTAATATTGCGCGTGCGAGACTCGATGCTGTACTCAGTTCGGATGATGACATTGATTAAACATATTTGAGTTTGTACGAAAGGAAAATGTTCAGGTTATGTATATCGTCAATGGTGTTGAGGCGTATCAAAGATGCTATACGGTAACTTGAAAATAATCTAATTGGTTGAAAAAAATTGTGTTGAATGTTGTTGCTTGGAAGAATGCCATACGAGTCAAATTGATGCTACGATTTGAAGTTAACGATCGCGATATCAGAATGGACATAATTATTGAACTGATGAGCGAAAAAACTTAAGCAAGATATGTGTATACAAACCGGAGCAAGCCCATGACATCGAGATTCGAAAGTAGCAGTACGAAAAGTAGATTGAGCGATTCGAGATTTCGTAATAGATTTAGGGCAGAACGATCAAGTTATCGAGGACGGTTCCACTACGTATAGTATTTCGGGTATTAATCGGGGGTAGATAGACTTGGACTCTTGGCGAGTAGATGTCTTGTGGTTAGAGAAATCCTCGATGGTAGTGCATGAATGAATTGGATGGTAATTAGGCACATCAGTTATGTGTGTAGGATGAATTATTTTGGATTGAGAACATATTACTGGATTGGGTAGAGTCCCACAGAAGTAGTCGAGAATTGATTTGGCTCCTAGATAGGATATAATATGGTTCGTAATAATTGTCCATCGTTGATGAGTTATAATTATCTAGCGTAGCTTCGGAACAGCTGACCTAGAAGACTTGACCGCCAAATCAAAGTGAATGTTGGAGACCCATAGGATGACCTTAATGATAAATGCGTAAGGAATTGCGTGGAGGATAAATATGATGTTGTGCATATTGAGGGTAATTCTCGGCGATTGAATGTTAATTGCGATATTTAATGGTATATCATTCAGTTGGAAAATGATATAGTTGGATTTTGATGATTGGTTGAATGAATACTTGGATGATTATGTTGGTTGATGAACGGGATAGATATGGATGAACGTACTTATCATAGCAATACGAAAAGACAATTTCAAAAATCATGTTATGTGCGATAGCGAGCGATAAAAGAATGATCCGCAGATTTCTGTCATAGATGTGAATTTGGGTATCGAATAGGTTTACGTGTGTTGAACGAGTGATCAAAGTCTGAGAGGTCGACAAGTTAGGATCGGATTTGGGAAGTTGGTTGATGAATTTGGACTTGATAGAGGATTGAGCATAGGACGACCTTGTGTCGAAGAGATTGTTGTCTTTGAGCATCGTTGACTCAAGTTGATCTCTTGTGTCGAAAAAGATTTAAGCACGATATCTTGATAAGTTACCTAGCATGGGTACCCAGATGCGATGCGTAGATAATTCGAGAAGAACGTAAATCATATTGGAATTATTGCGCTCGAGTATAGTATGTAGGCAAAGAAATTTAGAATATGTTGGACTTAGTCGACGTCAAAATGAGACATCATAGATTGTTGGACAAAAGACTTTAGTTGTGCGAGAGATGGAAAATGATTAGACGAGGAGGTGCTGCGAAGATTTGTTGCTATCAGATGTGCAACGACTTGATGCAACACGTGCGTTAGATGTCGATGAGAAACTTATGGAAATCGGAATTAAGGTTTTGAATCATGTTGATGCAAAGGTGTCATGGGAATGAGCACGTATTATGGAATAAAGTATACGCAAAGAATTTTGGAAAATAGATGTTAGGATCTGATTATTCGAGAGTATAAAATGGTCCGTATTCGAGGATTTAAGTTGCACCTATTAGCTTTGCTCGAATTTTCTACCATTGTGCTTTGTTGAAATGCATATATTTTGAGGACACCTTAAATATATGTACGATCCAAACTCAATGGTATAACGAATTCAAATAAAATTACTGGAGAAATTTGATATGTTAAGGACATTTGCACAGATGATAGAACATCGATAGTGAACGGAGTCTTGAAACGATCAAGAGGAATCATTGGATTGAGTGTTGGTTTCGGTTCGAGGATGAACCTTGTTCTGAGTGGTATATTATGTAATTTCCCACTCCGCACGGTGCATTACGCCGAGTCAATTAATTCGAAGAGGTATAGATTGGACCCGAAAAAGTATTTAAACTACTTGAAGAGGCATTGATTATGTTAGTTTCATGTGCTGGTAGCGTGCGGAGTTCCTTACAGTAAGCTGAGACGTAGGCGCGACAGATCAAACAGTCGGTTAGTCAAAGAAATGCGGAGTGCTCATACGCTTAGATCGAACGAGACGACTGTGCGATTAAATTAGGAGTTGAGCTGCATCTACTCGAAGAGAGTTGGACTAGTCGAATTAAGTTGAGTGGGCTCCGTTCCTTCTCTCCTACTCTTTCATGCCTAATAAAATGTACCTTATCGTGCTTGTATTACCATCGATTCTATTTGCATGGCTCGGACGGATATAAGTCATAGTGTGTGTGTCGAACACTAAGATAGAACATTGAATAATTGAAATGAATATGCAACAAGTGTACTAGTCATGTCAGAATATTGAACATAGAACATCGAAAGACTATACCATGGCGTGCATTAAGTACACGGTCCCTAAGAATTTTAACACTTGGTCTTAGAGCATTGAATATATGTATCAAGCGTACTTTAATGCACGGAAACTATATATATATGACTCTGTATGCGAAGTGGATAAGTTGTGGCATAAAGCCAAGAAACTGTCGTAACATCGAAGGACTTCGTCCACGAAGCATGCAGTTGTAGCACAACTGTAAAGTAATTGCTATTATGTGAATGACTAAAAAATTATTGATTGTGGGAAATGTGGCACGTTGTATAGGTGTTCGAGACTTATGGATTGCCTGTAAGCACCCTAATTTTTTACAATTTTCTTAATTTATTTTATATAATTTTTATATATTAAACCATATTTTTATTTTTAATTATGGCTATATAGGAACTTTGTTGCAGCTTTGATTTTTGAAACACATCATTGACTAATTCCTCGAAACAAGTTCCATATTCGTGTTCTAGAGGAGTCCACCTTCATTTTGGTGTATATGCCCCACTCAATCTGTAAGCCCCCTAAATTTTTGGAATTTATTTTTTAAATTTTTAAAATAAATTATTTTCGATAATGCATTTTTATTTAATTAATTTTGATCATTAAATGCTGTTTACCGTAACTTTGATTTCTAGAGCATCAGGGATGCCAGTCTCTGGAAACATTCTTCCCTAAGTCTGTAGTAGACAAGATTATCTTCATGTTGATACATCGTGTCCCACTCAAACTTGTTTCCTTGTGCTCTTTTTGCTTCGCACAACTTTCGGGTCAATTTAGACCAATTTATCGTCTGTCGTAATTCGTGACTTAACTTTCAACTTAATTTTCGGGCCCGACATCGGTCCAATCTACTCGACCCAATATATGGTTCTGGCCTATTTTGAGCCTACTATGCACGTGCCACTTGCGTGCCACCAAATTGATCTCCCTTGTGCTCCCATTTCGTCCATGATTTTAAATAGTTTAAATTTGTTATCTTGATCGAACCCTAGCCCAAGCTTGTCCAACTTGACCCAACACCCAACCCAAATTGGTGTGACCCCTACCATGTCTACCTATACACCCCATTGATATTTTCTCTTTTTTCCCTACTCAAAAATATCCTCCTCTTTACAAATATCTCATTTTCTGTCTCTATTATATATATATATATATATATATATATATATATATATATATATATATATATATATATATATATATATATATTTTTAATATATATATATATATATATATATATATATATATATATAATATAATATCTGTCTCCACTCACCTATCACCCTCACTCTCTCTCGACACTCCTATACCAGCCACCCCCATGTGGCCGGCCTACCCCCTCTCTCTACTTTCTCTCTCTCTCTCTCTCTCTCTCTCTCTCTCTCTCTCTCTCTCTCTCTCTCTCTCTCTCTCTCTTTCTATATGTAATATACACACACACACACATATAATATCTCTCTCTCTCCCATTATTACACACACACCTCACCCTCTCCCATCACAGTACTCCTCTTCCTGTAATGCTCGTGGTTCGTATTACGTATTTTATATACGTGTACGGATTCCTGACCTGTAATTAGACTTGTCATGCTTGTCTTTATCCTGGTTTAGCTTATTTTGGGCTAATCCTGGTGTGGCTTGGCTTGGCTTGGTTTTGTTTGGTTGGGTTCGGTTGGGTTTGGGTTAGCATGAACCCCACCTACTATCATCCATCATTTAAGCCCCCAACCCCCTTTCTCCCTCCTCATTCACTTCTTCTTCTTCTTCCTCCATTAATTCTCTCCACCTACCAGGAGAGCTTAGGCAAGTGCAACTTGCTTCATGAAGGAACTCAAGTTTTATTATTCCATTATCTTCTCTACGAGATTCTAAGACACTTTAGCACTTAGCATTTTTAATTTCCATGGCTCATTTCTTGTAGATCTAAGTTTATTGTATTTTCGGATTTCTTGGGTTTTGATCTATCTAACCTTATTATTTTCAAGTTTTGATGGTTCCATGTTGTAGAGAATTTCTTTCTGTCCCATTTTGACCTGTGGAAGTTCGGATTCTGACCCTGGATGAAGGATTTATGGAGCTTGGAAACATGGCCTTCATGGTTCTTCTTCTCGAAAATTTGGAGAAGAAGAACAGTGCTTGACCGCATGGCTTCTTCATGCAGCAAGTTTCTCCCAGCCGCATGCGCCTTAACTCTCCTGGCCGCATGTCTCTCGAGCCGCATGGGACTTGGCCATATGGATTTGCCATTCCCGAGCCGCATGGACTCGATCCCATTGCCGTATGAGTCCCCTTCATTCCCCAGCCGCATAAGGCCCTGTCTCCCGAGCCGCATGGACTCGATACCCGAGCCGCATGGGACCCATTCCCTCTCAGCCGTATGAGTTGTGTTTCCCTCTGCCGCATAAGCTCATGTTCCCTTCTAGCCGCATGAACCCGCTCCCCCTCCAGCCATATGAAATCCATTTCCCCCCTCCAGCCGCATGAGATCAATCTCCTGGCCGCATGCGCCCTTAACCCTGGCCGTATGAGTCCTCCTGGTCGCATGAACTCATTCCCCTGAGCCGCATGACTCCTCCCCCAGTCTTGTCCCTTTGTTATTTTAATTATTTTATTATGCTCATGTCTTATGACCCTCTGTGTAACTTGGGTCCCCTGATAAAATGCTTGTACTATGTTATCCTGCACATGTACCATGAACATGACAGTGAACCGTAGTGGTGCACTCTTGACAAGTAACCTGACATGATAGTGGCCCGTCGTGGCGCACTCCTGACAAGTAAAATTGACATGATAAACTTGACATGATAAACTTGACATGATAAACCTGACATGATATATCTCGATATGTTGTTGCGACGGCTAGCTTGACATGACAAGAATGAATGACCTGAAAATCGTGGACGATTGTGCTTGTACAAATGTGACGCCCCAGAACCAGAATACTTGAGAGCAGGGGCGTACATAGCCAGCTACGTATATTAAAATGAAATCTACCTCGCTATACGGTCACGGCTGTCTAGATATGAGGGTTTACTACAAGTCAACGGTCTCTTAAGGTCAAGCCTATTGTCTCAATCTCAAACAAATAATATAATTACAAGATGTTAGACCACCAAATATACAATAAAAGGCGTCCCAAATATTACATATTCAGTTGATCATGAAGCTAGTCCTACAAAATGCGAGGACTAGCAAGAGTTTAGTCATACATGATCAACCCTAGGATTTGTTAATCATGTTTACAGCCTGTAGGCAGACAGTAAGTAAATGTGCATCGAGCTAACAGGTGCTCGTCGGCTAAACGCCTCAAAAGAATAATTTTACAATCGAGTGAGCGAAACAAAATAGAAAACCCACTCGTAGCCCGGGTTCCTTCTAGTCGCCACCATCGGGCTGGAGGTTCGGTAGATCCTCGGGTGCTGCTCCAAAATCTGGCCACAGAAAACCAGCTGGGTCAAACCCCAGAAGAGCAAGTGCCACAAGGGTGGTCACGAAGTAAGAACAAAAGCCAGCATATCAGAACATAAGAAAATGGAAGAAAGTACTAGTAATAAAGAGTACAACAGGACAATAAACGCCTAGGGACATGGAACCATTCCGGGAGCCAGATTACAACCCGTAAACCAAATAAGGACCGGGGTTGTAACCCTTCGCCTGAATAGCACTTGTCTCTATCCATTTTAAGACAAGTAAAACAATCATGTTCAGGGGGAAACCAGGTACTGGGACTAAACTAGACTTAGACAGGGCTAGACAACATCCATTCACAAGCGGCCAAGCAATTACTACGGCTTACTACTTTAACTAGCTAGAGTTATCACAAGCCTAATTACTAGCAAGATGAAATGAGAATTTCCCAGTCCCAAGCCCTGCAGACTATCTAGTTATCCTTCCGCGGGTTGAGAGTATGGTTGGGTACATCGCCCAAGAGACGATATACCCTTGGGTGACTTAGAGGGTGCAACACATGTCAGTGTGCTAGAAATGTGCTCTACTCGTCGGCAAGCTACAAGTCCATTAAAGCGCCCAGATAACGAGATTGCTTGTGACTGAAAATTCTCCATGTTATAGTTTGATCTAATTATTAGCCTAATCCATATTTAGTGCGAATCCCTCGCCGTGGTACCCAGGGAGTCACGTCCTAGACATGATGCAAGACAAGACAGGTAGATTTGCACAAGCAACAAGAAAGAGCACCCACGGTGTCTGGGGCAAGTCAAGTTAAGTTATCAGGTTATCAAGCCAACTCAAGTCAGGAGTGCGCCACGGCGGGCCACTATCAAGATATCAAGTTACAGAGGATTAATTACAGGTCGCAGGTTACAAGTTAAAAGCCACAAGTTACAAGCACCCAACAAGTTACTGCCTAAAATCTGAGAATGCTAGCCATAAATTAAAATACAGAAAATTGTGTCAAGGCGTGCCGGGTCAAGTCAAGTCGTACTTTGGGCAAGAAATCTCAGAAAAACACAATTCAACAAAATAAGACAAGTACCAGGGGAAACCAAGGGACACCATGGCACAAGGTGTGCTAGGTCAAGGGGCAGTCCAAGGGCGCGGCCAAGTGCGCAGGGGCCAATACGCCGGGGGCCGAGGGGGCAGGGGGCGCAGCCAAGTGCGCAGGGGGCAGATGGCGCAGGGGGCCGAGGGCGCAGGGGCCAATAGCGCAGGGGGCCCGAGGGTGCAGGGGCCGAGGGCGCAGGGGGGCCGTGGGCGCAGGGGCCAATGGCGCAGCGGGGGCCGAGGGTGCAGGGGCCGAGGGCGCAGGGGGCCGAGGGCGCAGGGGGCGCAGCCAAGTGCGCAGGGGGCAGATGGCGCAGGCGGCCGATGGCGCAGGGGGCCGAGGGCGCAGGGGCCAATAGCGCAGGGGGGCCGAGGGCGCAGGGGCCGAGGGCGCAGGGGCCAATAGCGCAGGGGGGCCGAGGGCGCAGGGGGCACAGCCAAGTGCACAAGGGGCAGATGGCGCAGGGGGTCGATGGCGCAGGGGGCCGAGGACGCAGGGGCCAATGGCGCATGGGGGCCGAGGGCGAGCCAAGTGCGCAGGACAGCAGTGCGCTAAAGAGCACGTGCGCCAACGGTTGCCACGGCCAGCGCCAAAGGGCACGGCGCGGGGGCAGCGCGATGCAGCCCAGCGCGCGGGGCACAGGGCGGCGAAGCGCGCGGGATAGCAGCACGCTAAAGAGCGCGCGCGGGAGAGGGGGTCTTCTTCTCCAACAAGCCGAGAACAACCTCCAAGAACACTAAAAATCCCAATTCCCATAACTTGACCAATTCAAAACCAAATTTGGATTTTCAAAGTTCTAACTTGGGTAAAATTGAATTCTCTTCCACATGGAAGCATCAAAACAAACAAAAATCTAAGTTTAATAGATCAAAACCAAGAAAATCCGAAAATAGCTAACACTTAGATCTAGAACAATGGAGACTCCAAATCACAAAATGTTAAGTTCTAATGTTGTTCTCCATGGCCTAATCTAGCTAATGGACAAATAAAATATGGTGCTTATTTGTTGGCAAGGTGCACTTGCCTATGGTGTTGGTGGAGGAAGGAGGAAGAAGAAAATGGAGAAATTAATAAAAATTATGGAGGAGAGAGAAAGTTAGGTGGGGATTTAATGAGGGTGGTTGTAGTGGAATGAGGGTGGAGTATAGGTTAAATGTTCCATTGGGTTTAAAATCAACCAAACCAAACCAACCCAACTAAAACTGAGCCAGGCCGAAACCCAAAAATACGAGAAAACCCAAAATTCCACAAGTCGAGAAAAATAAAAATACATGCCAAAAATCCAACTACAAGTAAAATACGAATTACGGGAAATGAGGGTGACAACTCTACCCACCTTAAAAGAATTTCGTCCTTGGAATTTAATCAAGGAGCTAGAGACTGCCACGGCAAGTTACACTAAGCACCAACAACTACACTAAGCAGTTCAATCATACAATCATACATGCAAGCAAGGGATGGATAGCATAAGGCATAAGGAAGACATTATACCTTACGAGTCAAACAAGTCAGGATATCGCGATCGGATGTCGTCCTCACGCTCCCACGTTGACTCACCTAGAGAGTGATGACCCCAAGCAACACGGACTAAGCTAATTGTCTTATTCTTGAGTACCTTCTCTCTCCGGTCCAATATAGACACGGGCCTTTCCTCATACGAAAGGTTGGTACCAACAACCAATTCCGAATCGTCTAGGATGTGGCTCGGGTCCGGGATATTTCGTCGTAATTGGGACACATGGAATACATCATGCACCTCATTTAGCGACGGCGGAAGAGCAAGACGATAGGATACATCTTCTACTCGCTCCAGGATATCGAACGGCCCTATAAACCTAGGACTAAGCTTTCCCCGTACGCCAAAGCGAATGACGCCGCGGTTAGGCGAGATCCTAAGGAATATATGGTCGCCGATAGCAAACTCTAAGGGACGCCTGTGAGCATCGGCCCAATGTCGCTGGCGATCTTGGGCAACTCGAAGATGATCCCTGACTTTTCTGACTACTTCAACTGTCTGGGCAATCATTTCTGGACTGAGCATCTGCCTCTCTTTGACATCGTCCCATGCTAGCGGGGACCTGCACTTCCTGCCATACAGTGCCTCGAATGGTGCCATCTGGATGCTGGCCTGGAAATTATTATTGTACGAGAACTCCACCAGGTGCAGGTGATCTTCCCACGAACCACCGAAGTCAACTGTACAAGATCTCAATATGTCTTCAAGAGTCTGGATTGTACGCTCCGACTGACCATCTGTCTGCGGATGATAAGCTGAGCTAAACTGATGGTGAGTTCCCAAACTCTCTTACAGGCTGTGCCAAAAGTGTGATGTAAACCTTGAATCTTGGTCCGAGGTGATACTGATGGGCACTCCGTGAAGCCTGACAATCTTCCTGAGGTACATCTCTGCTAGCTGAGCCGTAGACTGCCCAACTCTGAATGGGAGAAAATGAGCCACCTTCGTGAGCCTGTCAACTATAACCCAAATAGCATCTCTACTAGCCGGGGATCTAGGCAATCCAGTCACAAAATCCATGGTCACATGCTCCCATTTCCATTTTTGAATCGGCAAGGGCTGAAAAAGTCCAGCGGGCCTCTGATGTTCAGCTTTAACCTGCTGGCAAACCAAACACCGAGAGACAAACCGGGCTATCTTCCTCTTCATGCCATTCCACCAGAAATGCTGACGAATATTATGGTACATCTTCGTGCCACCGGGATGAATAGAATACTGTGAACTGTGAGCTTCTGCCATGACCTCTTGTCTGATATCTCCACTGGGTACACAAAGACGAGTGCCGTGTCAAAGTGTACCATCTTCATAAATGCACAACTCTGGCCTTCTTCATGCCTCACACTCTGCTCTGAGCCGCTGAATCTTGGAATCTGTAGATTGCGCCATCCGAATCCTCTCAACTATGCTGGACTGAACCTGTAGACTGGTCATTAACGCCACGTTGGTAGGAAGAACCACTTTAATTACCATCTTCTGAAAATCTGACAATAACTCTGGTTGCGCCGTTAGAAAGTAAACTCTGGCTCTCCTGCTCAACGCATCTGCCACAACGTTGGCCTTCTCTGGGTGATACTGCAAGTCCACATCGTAGTCTACCAATAGCTCGAGCCATCTTCTCTGCCGCATATTAAGGTCCTTCTGGGTGAAAACATATTTTAGGCTCTTGTGATTCGTAAATATCTTCACTCTGTCTCTGTCACGCCCCAGAACCAGAATACTGGAGAGCGGGGGCAGACATAGCCAGCTACGTATAATGAAATGGAATCCATCTCACCATACGGTCATGGCTGTCTAGATATGTGAGGGTTTATCTACAAGCCATCAGTCTCTTAAGGTCATAAATTATCCTATTGTCTCAATCTCAACCAACTAGTAATAGTTACAAGATATCAGACCACCAAATATACAATTGTAAGGCGTCCCAAACATTACATATCCAGATGATCATGAAGCTAGTCGTACAAAATGTAAGGACTAGCAAGAGTTAAGTTATACATGATCAACCTCGAGTTGCCAATCATGTTACAGCCCGTAGACAGACAGTAAGATAAAGTGCATCGAGCTAACAAGTGCTCGGCGGCTAAACGCCTCAAAAGAATAATGTACAATTGCAGTGGGAGAACAAAATGAAAACTCACTCATTGCCCTGGTTATGCCTGGCGATCACCATCGGGCCGGAAGGCAGGTAGATCCTTTGCTGCTGCTCCGGTATCTGGCCATACAAAACCAGCTGGGTCAGACCCCAGAAAGAGCAAGTGCCACAAAGAAGGCTTCACTTAGGAACTAAAACCAACAATTAGCACAAGAATATAATTACTTAATAAAAGACAGTAATTTAAGAAAAGCATGACAGGTGAATATAAAAGACAATCTTGTACCGAATCAATAAAAGACAGAACATATGGAAAAGCATGACAGGATGATATACGATGAGATAACCATGGGACTATTCAGATAACCAGGTTACAACCCGTAAACCAAACAAGGACCGGGGTTGTAACCCTTCGTCTGAACGGAACTTGGCTTCTCCCACCATTTATCGGCAAGATAAATATAAGAAATCGAGACATGTAACAATCTTGTACAGGATCAAGACAAGACTAGACAGATTGAACCCCATCCAACATTCACGGCCAAGCAATAAGTACGGCTTGCTACTTTAACTAACTAGGATTATCACAGGCCTAGTTACTAGCAAGATGCAAATGAGAATTCAAAGTCCGATTACCTGTTTGTTACTACCGGAGTGATCCCAGCAAGAAAAGGAAAAGATAGCAGGATATAGCAGACACACTGTAATAAGATACATGTGTCCTAAGGTACCACACTCGACGGCGGGATGGAAGTGCGCTCATCTCGACGGATAGCAACAAATCCCATGTATATATATATATAAGGCCGGGACCAAAGGGGCAACAAGTAACTGGGAAATTCTCCATGAACTATTTGATCAATCTAGTCATTAACCTAGCCAGATTCAGTATGAATCCCTGACCGTGGTACTCAGGGATCATGCCCTAGACATGATGCAAGACACAACCGGACTCGTAGTTTATACAGGCACAATCAATACAAACAACCACGGTGTCAGGATTAATTATACAGGTCATGTCATGTCAGGTAGCCGTCGCAACAGCTATTCGAGATAATCATGTCAGGTTTATCATATCGAGTGTGCTAGTCAGGAGTGCACCACGACAGGCCACTATCAGGTCATGTTAGGTTATCATGTCAAGAGTGCACCACTACGGATCACTATCACGTCATGCTCAATTATCAATTCTAAACATATCAAATGAATTCATGATTTTCAAGTTCAGGACAAAAGGCGTAAGGATATAAAATGGACATAAAAATATACAATAAGGGGTTACAAAACATAGGTAATTAATGATAAATAATAATACACAGGGTTATTAGAAAGTCAAGCGGCTCAGGCCTATGCCACCAGGGGAGGATAAGATACATGCGGCCCAAGGGGAGCGAGTCCATGCGACTGGGTCAATACAGGTTCATGCGGCTGGGACTGCACGCTCATGCGGCTCAGGGAGCGCAAGACGCATACGGCTGGAAAGGCGGGTTCATGCGGACGAAGGGGAGTCAGCTTATGCGGCTGCGAAGGGAGCAATCGCCATACGGCCGGAGTTCAACAGCACATGCGGCTATGATCAGACGAAGTCTTATGCGGCTGAGCAAGGGCGATACATATACGGCTGGGTGCGAAGGAACTCATGCGGCTGAAAGCTAGCCGCATGAAGTCCATGCGACTCAAGATAACAGGGGCTCATGCGGCTGAGTCTGAGCAAGGCTATGCGGCTGGATCCGGTTCAAGTCTCATGCGGCCAGCGGGATGAGAAATCTTATGCGGCTCAAAGGCTATGCGGCTCAATTACTTTCCGCATAAAGATTCATGCTGTCAAGTACTCAAGCAAGCCTTATGCGGCTAGGAAGGACTTTCCATGCGGCTGAGCTCGAACGAGTCTCATACGGCTAGAAAGGCCATGCGGCCAGAGACTTGTCGCATGAGGATTCATGCGGCCAAGTCTGCTCTTCTTCTCCACTTATCCGAGAAGAGGAGCCAAGCAACCATGGCTTCCAAACTACACAAAACCTTCATCCGGAACCCAAATCGAAACTTCTATTGGTCAAAATGGGGCAGAATGAAAGGCTCTACAACATGGAACCATCAAAACTCAGAAATAACAGGATTAAGTAGATCAAACCCCAAGAAATTCGAAAATAAAGTAAACTTAGATCTAGAAGAATCTAGCCATGGAAAGTGAAAATGCCAAGTACTAAAGTAAGTTAAAATGCTGTAAGAAAGAGAATGAATCAATAAAATTTGAGTCCCTCCATGAAGCAAGTTGCACTTGCCTAGACTTCCCTGGTAGGTGAGGAAGTTAATGGAGGAAGAAGAAAAGAAAATGAGGAGAGAGAAGAAAGTTGGGGTTAATAAGTGGTAGTGGTGGTAGATAGGGGCTCATGCTAGCCCAAACCAAGCCACACCAAATCCAAGCCCAACCCGAACCAAGCCAGGCCAAACCGAACCAAACCAAGCCAATGCAATGCTAGGATGAACCATAAAATACTCAATAAACCAAGCTCCATTAATCAGAATTAATCCATGAACGATAAATGACAATTAAACCACAATGCTAAATATGAAAATAAACCACAACTAACTAGTCAAAGAAAAGAGAAATACGGGTCAGAAATACGAACACGTATAAAATACGTATCACAAATTTCAGGGCACTACAGTCTCCGTACACGTATAAAATACGTATCACAAATACGGGTCAGAAAATAAACCACAACTAACTAGTGCCGTCAAAGCTTAAGTGAAAACACTACTGCTGCCAGTTCCAAATCGTGGGTCGGGTAATTCTTCTTATGATCACGAAGTTGACGTGATGCATAAGATATTACCTTTCCATGCTGCATCAAGACACATCCTAATCCTCTGCCTGAAGCGTCGCAATAAACTGTGAATCCTCTGGTCCCATCTGGAAGGGTGAGAATGGGAGCCGTTATCAAACCTCGCTTCATCTTCTCAAATGATTCCTGACACTCCGCTGTCCAAGCGAACTGTACATCCTTGCGGGTCAACTGGGTCATCGGCGCCGAAATCCTTGCAAAATCCGATACGAATCGTCGGTAGTAGCCGGCCAATCCAAGGAAGCTGCAAACTTCAGCCGCAGAACTAGGTACTGGCCATGACTCGATAGCCACAATCTTCTGGGGATCCACTTCTACTCCTCCTCGAGTAATGATGTGACCCAAGTACGAAATGCGATCGAGCCAGAACTCTCATTTACTAAACTTGGCATACAACTGATGCTCTCTAAGCGTCTGAAGGACGATTCTGAGATGCTGCTCATGCTCTGTTTCGCTCTTGCTGTAGACCAGGATATTATCTAGGAACACGATCATGAACTGATCCAAGTAAGGCATGAAGATACGATTCATGAGGTCCATGAATACAGCCGACGCATTGGTTGCTCCAAATGGCATAACAAGGAACTCCCAATGCCCATACCTAGATCGGAAAGCTGTCTTCGGGATGTCCTGCTCGCTGACTATGATCTGGTGGTATCCTGACCGTAAGTCTATCTTCAAAAATGCTGAAGCCCCTCTGAGTTGATCAAACAAGTCATCTATCCTCGGGAGAGGGTATCTGTTCTTGATTGTCACCGAGTTCAAGGTACGATAATCTACACATAACCTAGACGTACCATCCTTCTTTTTCACAAGAAGCATCGGGGCTCCCCCAGGTGATCCACTTGCACGAATGAATCCCTTGGTCCTTAATTCTTCAATCATCTTGTACAAAATCTCCAACTCTGAAGGCGCCATTCTGTAGACTCGCTCTGATACTGGTGCTGTCCCGGAAATCAAGTATATAGTGAACTCGATCTTCCGCTCTGGCGATATTCTTGGAAGTTCTTCTGGAAAGACATCTGGAAACTCTTCAACTATCCTGGGTAATTGTACTGCTGCTACGGCCATCCGCAATACTGGGGATGATGGCTCCACTGCGCCTCTGGAAAATGAAAACTCTGGCTCGCCTGGAATACTAAAGACCACCCTGCCAGCATGGCAGTCTATCCTAGCATACTGGTTCCTTAACCAATCCATGCCTAAGACTACATCATAGTCTGTCATAGGGAATTCTATTAATCTAGCGGGGAACTCTCTACCGCTAACTACGATCCGACACGAGAAAAATACTCGATCTACTCCCACAAGACCATTACCAGTAAGTATATTGAGCCTCACTGATAATGACTCGGGTTCCAATCCTATCCGTGTCGCGAATCGTGCAGACATGAATGAATGCGATGCACCCGAATCAAATAATATCGATGCTGGAGAGGAGTTGATGAGAATAGTACCTGCCACTACCTCACCTGGTGCAACTTCTTCTTCCATAGTCATCATCATGGCCTGACCTTATCCTCTAGCTGCGGGTCCCCTCTGCTGGAAACCTCTCTGCCTACTCTGCACTTGAGCTTGGGTATACTGCTGCTGGTTCTGCTGATGAAACGCCTGGGCCTGAGGCAACAATGGCATCGGGTACTGCTGCTGCTGCATAGGTGCTGGTCCCCTAACCGATAGACTGGTTAGGTTAGAAGAGGACGAACTACCCCTATTCAGGCAGGCTCCTATCTTTTGATCTGCCGCTCCACAAGCCAGGCACAATCCCTGCGTCCTGCGACAATCCGCCACTACATGGCCTGGCTTTCCACAATGAGAACATCCCATCGCGGAAGTCTGCTTCTGCTTCCGCTGCTGGGGGTACGTCGGGGCTGAATGCTGAACCGACGTTACTGAGGCCGCCCGCCTCGGAGTTCCAATGGTCAAACTCCTAGCTGCCGGGGCTGGAGCTGATGATTGGTGCATCTGATTGTGGGACCGCTTCCTACCTCCAGTCCTATCTACGATCCTCTGGGAGGTGTACTCGTGCCTCCTAGCTGCTCTCAAAACCGCATCGAATGTCTGGTGCTCGAACTGCTCGACTGCCAACAAGATCTCCAAATGTAGTCCATGTTGGAACCGCTGGGCCCTACCAAACTCGGTTACCACCAAGGTAGGGGCA
This sequence comes from Iris pallida, assembly GCA_029216955.1. NCBI lineage: Eukaryota > Viridiplantae > Streptophyta > Magnoliopsida > Asparagales > Iridaceae > Iris > Iris pallida. The sequence continues at coordinate 4,712,064 of JANAVB010021800.1, read as the reverse complement.
AACCTACTGAGTCTAGAAAACTCAGATGCATAACCGTCGACCGTTCTGCCTCCTTGCTTCAAGTTGGTAAATCTTGTCTGTAGGTCGTACTGAGCCACAGCATCAAAATACTTCGTCTGGAATCTTTCTATAAATACTGCCCAAGCAATGGGTGCCACTAATCCCATGGCTTGCACCGCCAACCAACTGCGAACTAAGTCCAGCAACTGTAGGCGTACCACCGCCACCTTCTCATTCGCAGGTGTCCTAGCTGCTTCCAGAACCACCTCGGTATCCTGAAGCCAAGCATCCGCGGCAATCGTATTTTTGCTGTCGTCGAAGAAGGGAGGGTTCAAGCACATGAAGCTCTTGGCCGTGCTGTTCCCTGGATGACCGCCTCTGGTCAAGGCATCTGCCACTACCTGGTGCAAGGCGTCTCCTCGACGATCCTGGGAAGCTATCAAGGTCCTGATGAGACCTACCAAGGTGCCATCGTCAGGGTCTGCAGGCTGGACGGGCCGAACTGGGGGTTCTCCTCCGGGAGGTACAACTCTGGAGGCTACTCCGGAATGCTGGGCTTGATCTCCGGGCTGCTGGTCCCCGTAAAGTGCTCCACCTTGCTGATCGGCGGGGTCAGGTACAGTGCCGCTGAAGAAGACGACACAGGGAAAACAATAAGGAAGGACCAGGACAGATCAATGATACAAGTACATGATTAGGGCAAAAATCCAGAGATTCAGAGGATATGAATAGAAATCAAAGACGAGTACTGATTGAGACATCTATCCGGTAAACCCTCACATATCTTGAATGCCAAGACCTGCATGGGCCACCACTTAAACCATGTGATGCCCCAGAACCAGAATACTGGAGAGCGGGGGCGTACATAGCCAGCTACGTATATTAAAATAAAATCCATCTCGCTATACGGTCACGGCTGTCTAGATATGAGGGTTTACTACAAGCCAACTGTCTCTTAAGGTCAAGCCTATTGTCTCAATCTCAAACAAATAAATAATTACAAGATGTTAGACCACCAAATATACAATAAAAGGCATCCCAAATATTACATATTCAGTTGATCATGAAGCTAGTCGTACAAAATGCGAGGACTAGCAAGAGTTTAGTCATACATGATCAACCCTAGGATTTGTTAATCATGTTTACAGCCCGTAGGGAGATAGTAAGTAAATGTGCATCGAGCTAACAGGTGCTCGTCGGCTAAACGCCTCAAAAGAATAATTTTATAATCGAGTGAGCGAAACAAAATAGAAAACCCACTCGTAGCCCGGGTTCCTTCTAGTCGCCACCATCGGGCTGGAGGTTCGGTAGATCCTCGGGTACAGCTCTGAAATCTTGCCACATAAAACCAGCTGGGTCAAACCCCAGAAGAGCAAGTGCCACAAGGGAGGCCACGAAATAAGAACAAAATCCAGCATATCAGAACATAAGAAAATGGAGAAAAGTACTCGTAATAAAGAGTACAACAGGACAATAAACGCCTAGGGACATGGAACCATTCCGGGAGCCAGATTACAACTCGTAAACCAAACAAGGACCGGGGTTGTAACCTTTCGCCTGAATAGCACTTGTCTCTATCCATTTATTGTTAAAACAAGTAAAACAATCATGTTCAGGGGGAAACCAGGTACTGGGACTAAACAAGACTTAGACAGGGCTAGACAACATCCATTCACAAGCGGCCAAGCAATTACTACGGCTTACTACTTTAACTAGCTAGAGTTATCACAAGCCTAATTACTAGCAAGATAAAATGAGAATTTTCCAGTCCCAAGCCCTGCAGACTATCTAGTTATCCTTCCGCGGGTTGAGAGTATAGTTGGGTACATTGCCCAAGAGACGATATACCCTTAGGTGACTTAGAGGGTGCAACACATGTCAGTGTGCTGGAAATGTGCTCTACTCGTCGGCCAGCTACAAGTCCATTAAAGCGCCCAGATAACGAGATTGCTTGTGACTGGAAATTCTCCATGTTCTAGTTTAATCTAATCATTAGCCTAATCCATATTTTGTGCGAATCCCTGGCCGTGGTACCCAGGAAGTCACGTCCTAGACATGATGAAAGACAAGACAGGTAGATTTGCACAAGCAACAAGAAAGAACACCCACGGTGTCTGGGGCAAGTCAAGTTAAGTTATCAGGTTATCAAGCCAACTCAAGTCAGGAGTGCGCCACAGCGGGCCACTATCAAGATATCAAGTTACAAGGGATTAATTACAGGTCGCAGGTTACAAGTTAAAAGCCACAAGTTACAAGCACCCAACAAGTTACTGCCTAAAATCTGAGAATACTAGCCACAAATTAAAATACAGAAAATCGTGACAAGGCGTGCCGGGTCAAGTCAAGTCGTGCTATGGGCAAGAAATCTCAGAAAAACACAATTCAACAAGAGAAGGCCAGGACCAAGGGAAACCAAGGGACACCATGGCACAAGGTGTGCTAGGTCAAGGGGCAGCCCAAGGGCACGGCCAAGTGCGCAGGGGCCAATGCGCCGGGGGCCGAGGGCGCAGGGGGCCGAGGGCGCAGGGTCGCAGCTAAGTGCGCAGGGGACAGATGGCGCAGGGGGCCGATGGCTCAGGGGGCCGAGGGCGCAGGGGTCAATGGCGCAGGGGGGCCGAGGGCGCAGGGGCCAATGGCGCAGGAGGCGAGGGCGCAGGGGCCAATGGCGCAGGGGGGGCCGAGGGCGCAGGGGCCAATGGTACAGGAAGGGACGAGGGCGCAGGGGCCGAGGGCGCAGGGGCCAATGGCGCAGGGGGGCCGAGGGCGCAGGGGCCGCAGCCAAGTGCACAGGGGGCAGATGGCGCAGGGGGCCGAGGGCGCAGGGGCCAATGGCGCAGGGGGGCCGAGGGCGCAACCAAGTGCGCAGGGCAGCAGCACGTTAAAGAGCGCGTGCGCCAACGGTTGCCGCAGCCAGCGCCAAAGGGCGCAGCGCGGGGGCAGCGTGATGCAGCCAAGCGCGCAGGGCACAGGGCGGCGAAGCACGCGGGCTAGCAGTACGCTAAAGAGCGCGCGCGGGGTAGGGGGTCTTCTTCTCCAACAAGCCGAGAACAACCTCCAAGAACACTAAAAATCCCAATTCCTATAACTTGACCAATTTAAAACCAAATTTGGATTTTCAAAGTTCTAACTTGGGTAAAATTGAATTCTCTTCCACATGGAAGCATCAAAACAAACAAAAATCTAAGTTTAATAGATCAAAACCAAGAAAATCCGAAAATATCTAATACTTAGATCTAGAACAATGGAGACTCCAAATCATAAAATGTCAAGTTCTAATGTTGTTCTCCATGGCCTAATCTAGCTAATAGACAAATAAAATATGGTGCTTATTTATTGGCAACGTGCACTTGCCTATGGTGTTGGTGGAGGAAGGAGGAAGAAGAAGATGGAGAAATTAATGGAAATTATGGAGGAGAGAGAAAGTTAGGTGGGGATTTAATGAGGGTGGTTGTGGTGGAATGAGGGTGGAGTATAGGTTAAAGTGTTCTATTGGGTTTAAAATCAACCAAACCAAACCAACCCAACTAAAACGAAGCCGGGCCGAAAACCAAAAATACGAGAAAACCCAAAATTTCACAAGTCGAGAAAAATAAAAATACATGCCAAAAATCCAACTACAAGTAAAATACGAATTACGGGAAATGAGGGTGACAACAAATGAACCCATCTTATCTTGTATCATGTCTAGGACAGGGACCCCTGAGTACCACGGTCAGGGGTACCTACTAAATAAAACTAAGGCTAATAACTAATCCAGTAGTCATGAAGAGATTTCTCCAGCTACAGGCAATCTCGTTATCTGGGTGCCCCACTTGGGATCTGTAGCCTGTCGTCGAGTAGGGCACATTTCCAGCACACTGTCATGTGTTGTACCCTCCAAGCTACTTAAGGGTACATACGTTTCCTGGACGATGTACCCACATGAACTCAACCCCTAATTGCGTTCGGATAGCCTGGATGGTCTGCAGGGCTTGTGGCTGTTGGAATAATCTTACTGCATCTTGCTAGTAACTAGGCCTGTGATAACCCTAGTTAGTTAAAGTATCAAGCCATACTTATTGCTTGGCCGTGAATGATTGGATGGAGTCTAATCCTGTCTAGTCCTGTCCTGAGCCTGTACAAGATTTTTATATGACCTGATTTCTTAGATTTGTCTTGCCGATAAATGGTGGGGAAACCAAGTTCCGTTCAGACGAAGGGCTACAACCCCGGTCCTTGTTTGGTTTACGGGTTGTAACCTGGTTATCTGAATAGTCCTATGGTTATCTCATCGTATATCATCCTGATTTTCCCGTATGTCCAGTTCTTATTATTTATTTATATTCTTGTGCTAATTGCTGATTTTAGTTCTTAGGTGAAGCCTCCTTTGTGGCACTTGCTCTTTCTGGGGTCTGACCCAGCTGGTTTAGACGAAATCCTGGCAACGAGTGGGTTTATTTTGGCTCTTTCACTCTATTGTAAAAATATTCTTTGGAGGCGTTTAGCCGACGAGCACGTGTTAGCTCGATTGCACTATACTTACTGTCTGCCTACGGGCTGTAACATGATTGACAGATCATATGGTTGATCATGTATTGTCACGAACCGCTCCTGCTTTTCGAGATACGAGTACGTGGCCAAGTCCAGCCTACGCCGTAGCATCGGCGGTAGTACGCTGTCTGGACTCGATATAAATCTTAAATACAACAAATATCTCTATTTTTCTCATTCACAAGAATTATTTTAATTACAATTCTAATAATACATTCAAATTTGTATACAAATACAAACCCACTAGATGTGACTATTCTATCTAGAATCTATGGTTGGCCTCCAAGATAGCTCTAACTCCACCCGAAGGAACCCAAAGCAAGAGAGCAAGTCATCAAAAATAGTCATCAAGAATCTGTCAACTGAAAAATAGTTATCCAGTCAGGATTGGAGCAAGATCACCATAACACTACAATACACAATATATTATACAAGCATGAAGGAACGATAAAAAGACATTTAACTGAAGATAAGTATAGGCATAACATTGTATGATAAGAAAGTACCTTTGAGACATGATAACAATATGAAGATAGACTTGACATACCACTAAGAAATTATGACAATAAGAAGGTAGACTTGACGAAAGAAAAATAATAGACAATAGAGCAACAATAATTAAGTTACGTGTACTGTGTGTTTTAGAATACCAACTTTCAGCATGTAGACGGCTTGGGATATCCGTCAGTCATACGTGTGGTACATGACTGATATTATGCAATCAATGTATAGGGGGTCTGTATTCAATTCGTTGACCACATGCTTACTTGTTGTATTCCCCCCGCCCGACTCACTCACAATACATGTCCACTACGATAAACATTAGCAATACGATAAACAGTAAACAATAGAAAACAATGAGTAAGGCATGAACATGTATGTATATCCAACCGATTCTAACTCTCGTGCACAATAGTAATCATGAACAATGACAATCATGAACCATAAGGGAGTAATAGTAAAAAGACGACACGAAGATACATGCAGTATAAATAAAGGAAACATAGGTTATAGTGATACTTGTCTCGGTTTGATTTGAAGCTGACTGGCACGATATTGTCATGTCGACACAGAAATAGTCTCAGAAGTTAAAGCTACGCAAGATGATTTTAGATGATGAGACGGGCCTCTAAAATAAAATATTTTGGAAAATTGTTAAGAAAAATATATGATGTGTACTTTTTCATCAGCGTTCCGAAACTTCAAACGGATCGTGATCCCGTTTTCTGGTTCTCCCGGAATCTCGAAAACACCAAAATGTGTCAAATTTTGGACAACTGACACTCTACAAATTTTCCAAAAAATTTAGTTAAAATTATTTAAAAATGAATTTTATATTCAAAAATATACCTCGAGACGGTTACAACAAAAAAACTGGAGGTCAAACGGAGTCCGGAGTTGGAAGTTATGGCCCTTCAAAGTTGGCAAAACATTTGGAAAGGAAGGCTAAATTTATGACGAATTTGGAGTAATTATGAAGAAAAAAGAGAATTTTTTTTTTGGAAAAGAAGGTATGAGAGATGATTTTATTTTATAGGTTCAATATATATAGATAACGGAAAGCAATTAGTGAATTAGGATATGATTAGAACTCAATCAATAAAGATATGATTAGGATTACCAACTAATTTGGATAGGAATATGATTAGTTCAAATAAGAAATAATCTATCTAATACTAGATATAATTCAAATAAGATTATGATTTCTAATGGACAAGTCTCTCCATAAATTTAAATCAAATAAATTATTTAAATCCAAATCATATGAATTCAAATCCAAATCTAAATCCAAATCAAATTCAACTAATAACTTTAAGATAAATTTAATTTTTATCAAAGCAATTTAAATCATATAATAGATAAATTATTAAATCAAATAATATTTCAAATCTATATTAGATAATTCTTAATGCCATAATTAGTCGCCATAAGTATTTTAAATAATGTTTGATGTTATCAAATAAGGTAAAATATATTTATAAATCTAATCTTATTCAAAATAAGTTACTAAATCTTTTTATTGCTCCAAAAATAATCATGATTTTCAAACGATTTTCGAAACCGATATTTTTTTGAAAATCCAAACATAATGATAAATAACTTTATAATTTCAATAATAAAATTTCAAGAACAAATATTTATTAAAACTAAATAGTACTTCAAACCGTTAATTACAAACTACATTTGAAATGCAGAAAAAATAGTAAATATCTTTTACAAAGTTTTAAAAATAAATTACTTTCAAACACAATAAAATAAAATATAATAAAATAAAATAAAATAAAATTTAAGAAATAGGGGTTACATGTATGACTAAAACTCTTGCTAGTCTTCACATTTTGTAATGACTAGCTTCATGATCATTCAAATATGTAAAGTATGGGACGCTTTACTATTGTACATTTGTAATGACCATAAGAGACTGATGGCTTGTAGTTAAACCCTCATATATCTAGACAGTCGTGACCGTATGGTGAGATGGATTCCATTTCATTATACGTAGCTGGCTATGTTCGCCCCCGCTCTCCAGTATTCTGGTTCTGGGGTGTGACATGGTTTAAGTGGTGGCCTATGCAGGTCTTGTAAATCAAGATATGTGAGAGTTTACCGAATAGATGTCTCAATCGGCTCTCGCCCTTGATCTCTGCTCGTATCCTCTAAATCCCTGAAACCTTGACCTGATCATATGCTTGTATCTTTGATCTGTCCTGGTCCTTCTTTATTGTTCCCTATGTCGTCTTCTTCAGCAGCATTGTTCCTGGTCCTACCGATCGGCAAGGCGGAGAACCTCCCGTGGACCAACAGCAACCTGGAGCTCAAGCCCAGCATTCAGGAGTAGCCTCCAAAGTCATGCCTACTGGAGGTCAAGAGCCACCAGTTCAGCCAGTTCAGCCTACAGAGCCTGATGATGGCACCTTGGTGGGTCTCATCAGGACATTATTAGCTTCTCAAGATCGTCGAGGCGACGCATTGCACTAGGCAGTACAAGACGCTCTGAACAGAGGTGGTCATCCAGGTAACAGTGCGGCCAATAGTTTCAAGCGCTTGAATCCTCCCTTCTTCGATGGTAGTGAAGATGCTATTGCCATAGACGCTTGGCTGCAGGATATAGAAGTAATTCTAGAAGCGGCAAAGACGTCCGAGGATGAGAAGGTTGTCGTGGTACGCCTGCAGTTATTGGATCTTGCCCGTAGCTGGTTGGCGGCACAGGCCGTTGGATTAGTGGCACCTTTTGCCTGGACAGTATTCCAAAAGAGATTCCAGACCAAGTACTTCGTTGTTGTAGCTTGATACGACCTACAGACGAGGTTTACCAATCTGAAGCAGATGGACAGGACGGTCGATGGATATGCGGCCGAGTTTTTCAGGCTTAGTCGGTTTGCTCCCACCTTGGTAGCGACCGAGTTCGACAGAGCCTAGCGGTTCCAGCAGGGACTTCACTTGGAGATTTTACTGGCCGTAGAGCAGTTTGAGCATCAGACTTTCGATGCGGTATTGAGGGCAGCTAGAAGGCATGAGTATACCTTCCAGAGGATAGTGGACAGAACTGGAGGTCGAAAGCGATCTCACGGCCAGATGACCCAGTCTTCAGTACCAGCCCCGGCAGCTAGGGCTTTGACTATTGGAGTTCTTCAAAGGGCTGATTCGGTTACGTCGATTCAGCATTCGACTCCGACGTCCCCTCAGCAACAGAAGCAGAAGCAGTCTTTCGCAATGGGCTGCACTCATTGTGTGAAGCCAGGACACGTTGTTTCGGAGTGTCACAGAGCACAGAGATTGTGTTTGGCTTGTGGGGTACCGAATCACAAGATAGGATCCTGTCCGAATAGGACCAGCCCATCGTCAGCGAACCTAACCAGTCCATCGGTTAGGGCACCAGCACTAGTACAACAGCAGTACCAGCCTCCGAGGCCATTGCTGCCTCAGGCACAAGTCTTCCAGCAGAGACCCCAGCAGTATGTCCAGGTCCAAGCTCATATTCAGAATCGACAGAGAGGTTCCTAGCAGGATGTCTCCCCTCTTTCTCATGCCTTCAAATTCCTTGCTTGCATGATTGATTGTTTGATTGATTGCTTAGTATAGCTTGTCCTTGCCTCTCTAGCCTCTTGATTAAATTTTGAGGACGAAATTCTTTTAAGGTGGATAGAGTTGTAATGCCCGTGGTTCGTATTACATATTTTGTATACATGTACGGAATCCCGACCTGTAGTTAGACTTGTCATGCTTGTCTTGATCCTGGTTTAGCTTATTTTGGGCTCATCCTGGTGTGGCTTGGCTTGGCTTGGTTTTGTTTGGTTGGGTTCGGTTGGTTTTGGCTTAGCATGAACCCCACCTACCACCATCCATCATTTAAGCCACCAACCCCCTTTCTCTCTCCTCATTCACTTCTACTTCTTCTTTCTCCATTAATTCTCTCCACCTACCAGGAGAGCTTAGGCAAGTGCAACTTACTTCATGGAGGAACTCAAGTTTTATTGTTCCATTGTCTTCTCCACGAGATTCTAAGACACTTTAGCACTTAGCATTTTTAATTTCCATGGCTCATTTCTTATAGATCTAAGTTTATTGTATTTTCAGATTTCTTGGATTTGATCTATCTAACCTTGTTATTTTCAAGTTTTGATGGTTCCATGTTGTAGAAAATTTCTTTCTGTCCCATTTTGACCTATAGTAGTTCGGATTCTGACCCTGGATGAAGGATTTATGGAGCTTGGAAATATGGCCTTCATGGTTCTTCTTCTCAAAAATTTGGAGAAGAAGAACAGTGCTTGACCGTGTGGCTTTTTCATGCAGCAAGTTTCTCCCAGCCGCATGCGCCTTAACTCTCCTGGTCGCATGTTTCTCGAGCCGTATGGGACTCGGCTGCATGGATTTGCTATTTCCGAGCCGCATGCACTCGATCCCACTGCCGCATGAGACCCCTTCATTCCCCAGCCGCATAAGGCCCTATCTCCCGAGCCGCATGGACTCGAACCCCGAGCCGCATGGACTCGATCCCCGAGCCGCATGGGACCTATTCCCTCCCAGCCGTATGAGTTGTGTTTCCCTCTGCCGCATAAGCTCATGTTCCCTTCTAGCCGCATGAACCCGCTCCTCCTCCAGCCGCATGAGATCTATTTCCCCCTCCAGCTGCATGAGATCACTCTCCTGGCCGCATGCGCCCTTAACCCTGGCCGCATGAGTCCCCCTGGCCGTATGAACTCATTCCCCTGAGCCGCATGACTCCTCTCCCAGCCTTGTCCCTTTGTTATTTTAATTATTTTATTATGCTCATGTCTTATGACCCTCTGTGTAACTTGGGTCCCCTGATAAAATACTTGTACTATGTTATCCTGCACATATACCATGAATACGACAGTGACTTGTAGTGGTGCACTCTTGACAAGTAACCTGACATGATAGTGGCCCGTCGTGGCGCACTCCTGACAAGTAAACTTGATATGATAAACTTGACATGATAAACTTGACATGATAAACCTGACATGATATATCTCGATATACTATTGCGACGGCTAGCTTGACATGACAAGAATGAATGACCTGGACACGTGGATGATTGTGCTTATATAAATGAACCCATCTTATCTTGCATCATGTCTAGGACAAGGACCCCTGAGTACCACAGTCAGGGGTACCTACTGAATACAACTAAGGCTAATAACTAGAATAATCCAGTAGTCATGAAGAGATTTCCCCAGCTACAGGCAATCCCATTATCTGGGCGTCCCACTTGGGATCTGTAGTCTGCCGTCGAGTAGGGCATATTTCCAGTACACTGTCATGTGTTGCACCCACCAAGCTACTTAAGGATACATGCATTTCCTGGACGATGTACCCACATGAACTCAACCCCTAATTGCGTCCGGATAGTCTGATTGTCTGTAGGGCTTGTGGCTGTTGGAATAATCTCACTGCATCTTGCTAGCAACTAGGCCTATGATAACCCTAGTTAGTTAAAGTATCAAGCTGTACTTATTGCTTGGCCGTGAATGATTGGATGGAGTATAATCCTGTCTAGTCCTGTCCTGAGCCTGTACAAGATTTTTACAGGACCTGATTTCTTAGATTTGTCTTACCGATAAATGGTAGGAAAACCAAGTTCCGTTCAGATGAAGGGCTACAACCCCGGTCCTTATTTGGTTTACGGGTTGTAACCTGGTTATCTGAATAGTCCATGGTTATCTCATCGTATATCCTCCTATTTTTTCATATGTCTAGTTCTTATTATTTATTTATTTCTTGTGCTAATTGCTGGTTTTAGTTCTTAATTGAAGCCTCCTTTGTGGCACTTGCTCTTTCTGGGGTCTGACCCAGCTGGTTTTGTATGGCCAAATTTTGGAGCAGCTCCAGAGGATCTACCGAACTTCCAGCCAAATGGTGACCACTAGACGGAATTCTGGCAACGAGTGGATTTATTTTGGCTCTCCCACTCTATTGTAAAAATATTCTTTTGAGGCATATAGCTGAAGAGCACGTGTTAGCTCGATTGTACTATACTTACTGTCTGCCTACGGGCTGTAACATGATTGACAGATCCTAGGGTTGATCATGTATACTAAAACTCTTGCTAGTCTTCATATTTTGTAATGACTAGCTTCATGATCATTCAAATATGTAATGTATGGGACGCCTTACTATTGTATATTTGGTGCTCTAACATCTTGTAACTGTTATTACTTGCTTGAGATTGAGACGATAGGCTTGTTCATGACCATAAGAGACTGATGGCTTGTAGTTAAACCCTCATATATCTAGACCGCCGTGACCGTATGGTGAGATGTATTCTATTTTATTATACGTAGCTGACTATGTTTGCCCCCGCTCTCCAGTATTCTGGTTCTGGGGAGTAAAACTTCCCCCTCTTTCAACCGACTCTACACCATCACCATCTTTTTCAATTTCTAACTTTCATCTTCTTCTCCTTCTTCTTCAATAACCACCACTTCCATCATCATAAACATTACACCATCACCACCACCACCACTTCCATCATCATCAACATCACACCACCTCTACCACCATGAACCAACTCTCCTCCGACCAGCCACCGTTATCGCCATTCCCCGCTACTGTACCACCGTGCCAGGCCAGCGCAGCCCGCACGAATAGTAGCAGCAGCAGCCACGGTGGCAGCAGCCGCGCGCTGCCGTGCACCACTGCGCCGCCGTACAGACGCACTCCCTTCGGCGAGCCCCCAACGAACTCCTCCAGGACACCGCCCTCCTCTCCGACGTGATACATAGTCGATTCGTACATTTTGCACAAAATCCAGTCGACGCACGCGCGAACGAAATTCAGAATGTGTGCCTCGTCGCAGCGACTTCACGCGCCTTTCCAGGAAATCCGACCGTTGCATCGACGAATACTTTGCTCCACCACAATTTTGGTATATCCATCTTCACTCCCCTCCAATTTCATCCGTTAATTTTATCATTTGATACATCAAAACCGGCCACCAAGTAGACGTTTTAATTTGAACTATTTTTGGACAGTTTCCTGGAGCCAACTTCGCGGGATCATTTCATCATCGTCGCAACTCTATTTGGTACGCCGTCAGTTCCTGTGCCCATCTGGTATAACCTCTTCCTGTCCCTTAAGTTTAGTTTCATTATGAGCACATTTGATTGGTTGAATTCGACGCCAAAGTTGGACGTCCAAATTCGTAATTTCTAAGTTGTAAAATTCCAATTTTGAACCCGGGACTCCAGATTCCAATTCTGACACCACTAGTAGACTCGTGGCATTGTTTTGGCACGAATTCATATAAATTTTATTAGATTTGGAGGATGTGGGCCCTGGCACGCATTTCAGTACAAAGCGGGCCCCACAGTCCGGGTCAACGGGACTTTTTGACGCCGGCTTATCGGAATACAATTCCGGATATACCGTTGAGTTTGTATCATCATTCTGGACTCGTTGACATAAAATTTGTTAGGTTTTAGTGGACATTGGTTCTGGCACGCATTTTCGTGCAAGTCGGATACCAATATCCGGGTCAACGTACCATTTTGAACGGGACATCGGAATCCAATTCCGGATATACCGTTGGGTTCGTATCATCATTTTGGATTCATGGACATATAATTTTCTAGGTTAAGTAGACTTTTATTTCTTGTACATTTTTTGGTACAAAATGGGTTCGACACGGACATCACTTTGACCCAAAATTATCCTTTTTGCCCCTGTGTCCAAACTGGACTTTTGGATAGGCTATTCTAGCTATTTTGACCATTCTGGACACGTTGGAGATGGTTGTTTCACCATCGACAACATCTGTAGCTTTTTACCATATCAATCACCCTATATTAAAATCTTTCTCTTTTAATTTGTATTTTGAGATCCGTCGATTCCAGTGATTTCACAATCACTAAAATTGATATGTTGACCTTGTATATGTGTATAGAGACTAACTTTGACCTTGTTTGAGCATGGTTGACTACTTTGACTGAACGTCGAAGTAGAGTCAACATTTGACCTAGGTTTGACTATATTTGACCAGAGTTGACCAGTTAACCAAAGTCAACTGTAGGTCAACCATTGACTTAGTTCGACCTAGATTGAACTTGGAGTTGACCGGTTGACCAAGTCAACTGTAAGTCAACCTTAATCCAGTTTGACTTATGTAACTTAGCTTGACCCAGTTTGACTTTGTATGACCTAGTTTGACTTAGTTTGACTTAGTTGACTGAGTCTGACCTAGATTACGTAGCTTATACTATAGAATCATGCCTAACACTGTTGAACCCTAATTAGCTTATATATATCTTATCTTTAGGTCTATGGCATCATTCTGAGCATCAACCCCATTTGACAGCTCAGGACCGCAGGCGAGTACATTCTCTGATAGTAGTTCATTGTCTTGATATTTTCTGTATCCGATTCAGTTATAGTGTTTTACTTGATTCTCGTCACGATGGTACACGGACTAGTATACGCCGGATCCTGGCATGGGATGTTATTCCTGGACTTTCTTGGTACATTGGTACATTTTGTCTTGTTTTATGTACTTGCATAGACACCGATTCCTGAGAGGGAGTAGCTACCCTCTTAGGGAATCCCCTGTCATGACGTGCTATGTCCGGATCCATATACTACTACGGGAATGGGAAGTTATTATAGGTTATGTGATCAATATCCCTACTTGTATTCCTATTACTTGTTCATAACTATACCCTCGCCTCACGACGGGTAAAGCCTGACCCTACTTGTTCATAGCTTTCCATTGTGGCCAGCCTGATCCTGTATTCTCATATTTCTTGTTCATAGCCGGTTAAATGGAACAGCCTGATCTTGACCCAAGTCGATCACATAATGCTATAATATTTTGAGGCACATTTTATGTTTATATTATACACATCAGATATTCATGTACTGTTCTACTTTCCTTTACGTTACACCCTGACATGATTTCCAGTTTATATATCATGTTTTACTTACAGTCTTGGTATATCATCTTGTATTTCATTATGATTGTCTCTTACAGCATTTGTCAATACTATGAAACTGTTGTTAGTTTATGTACTCGTTTCCATCATGATTGGATACGTTGACAATATTTAGGAGTTGTTATGCCATTATTGGACTTCATGATGTTGCTAGCTGAGGTGGATCTCACTATTCTTCTCTGTGAGTTGCCTGGTAGTTATCCTTAGTTTGTCTTATTTTTCTTCTTTATTTTCTTGTCTTAGGATTCCTTCTAGTAGTTTCTAGTTGTTCTTGTGTCTTAGTTATCTTTCCTGTCTTATCTTCTTTAGATGTTGGGTTGTGATTGAGTATAATTGTAGTTCATGGACCTTCTAGATGTAGTACATTTATTGGGTACTAGACAGCGTTCTACCGCCGATACTGCGGCGTAGGCTGGGCGTGGCCCACGTATTCATATCCGTATATCTGGGTGCGGGTCGTGACAGAATCATATTTCTTTGTACTGCATATTTGTTCCCTTGTACTACATATTTCTTACACAACTTTGGGGTCAAAATAGTCATTTTACCTTTCGTCGTAATTTCGATATATTTTTCCAACTCCGATTTGAGGCCCAAATCGGATCCAAACTTTTTGACCCAATATATAGTTTTGACCTATTTTTAACATACAACACATGCCAATGGTGTACCACTCCTTTGGGTTGTCATGTGCTATTTATTTTCAAATGGCACACAAGACGAAACTATAGACTTATTGGACTCATTTCGGTCCAAATAATTACACCGACCCAAAACTAGACTAACTGGGGTTCAAAGAGCCTATTCTAGGGTACCCTAACCTATTAGAATTATTTTAGACAGGATTTTTATGAATTAATTACAGCCATATCAATTCAAATCAAATTTAAATAAACTCTATAACTATTTTTCTAATTTGGACCCAATCAAATCTCTTTGAGATACACATTTGATTTAAACTATCAAATCTCCTCCAAATTCTTCCAAACCAAGTTTAAATATTTTCCAAGACCTTTTTCTCTCATAAAACCCATGCCCTCTCTCCTTTTTTTTGTATGTAATTATATAAAAAATAAATAAAAACCATGAAGCCCTTGCTATTCTAACCCTACGGCATTTTTTGGCCGCCGTCTTCCCATCCAAAACCCAAACTTCTTCCACCCTTTCACCACATCTCCCGTGACTCTAAGACCTTCCCCTAATATCCTAGCAAGCCCCGAGGAGCCACAACAACTTGGTAAGAAGTTGCAGATTTTAGAAGTCATCCGAAGTTGGATTCCAAGTCTGAATTCGTTCCCGCAGGTATGCTAATTTGCATCTAGCATTTTGTATCCTTTCTGACATCATCTTTTCATGAAAATAAAACTAATGGAAAATCTGTCTATTTTCATGTCCAATTGGCCACTAAAGGGTTCTTTATGTTTGTCCAGAGCGTCCGTTCTAGGAAAAGGTGTCTAGACTGACCCAAATCTTTCGTGTGCAAATTTTTGTCAACTATTGGACTACTTTGACCCTTCCTATAATTTTGGTAAGAATCTAGAAATCCTAAGCTTTCCACTGAATATACTTTTCTTGTATTTACTGAGGTTTACTATTATTATAAAATTCGGACTTGTCACTGTAACGTCGAACACCGAAAACTCATTTATTCTATGTCATATGCTTCGAAACTTCATGAGACTTGTCCAAAATAATTAGTGTACATGTTTTGATAAAAAAATATTTTTACATATTTTACTATTTTTCCAGAATTAATATTTATAGAAATTTGCTGTTTCGGGAACCAAACTATGGAACAAGTCTAAGTATATTGATGTAAAATCAATACAAGACTTGTATACATATTTTTCTATAAATAAAATATATTAAATATTATCATATAATATTTTAATTATTTCTTGAGAATTAAATAAGATATATTTATGTTAATAAAATATTACTTTATCATATAGATTTAGTACTATATATGCTAGATTGATATGTTAGTTTGATACTAGTTTCCTTATAAATAATGTAGCCTAAATTTTATTATAAATATTTTTATATATTTTTTCAGAAAAAAGTATCATATGTTTACTTTATAAAAATATTATTTGTTATATTGATTTAATACCATATATGGTGGATTGGGTCATATATATAATAAGTGCTAGTTCCGTAGCTTATGCTAGTAGGGATATATATGGTAAGTCTATAAATAGTATGTGTTAAGGCATATATATATCATTAATAGATGAAATTATTTATTATAGGAGTGCGTGACAGGCGTAGATAGTATCTCGAAGCCGTGCCGTCATATTCGCAATTAAAAGTTGCTGGTAAGTACCTAGCCAATGTTAAAGTTCATGTTCCTTTCCTTTATTGTTGTTTTACTTCTTATTAATTAACATTTAGGATGTAGGAATAGTCGATACTTTGCGTCTGAATTATATTCGGGTATCGATATCGTTATATAGATATTGGGTATCGACACTAGGCATGGCGATACATTTTAGCCAGTAGGACACACGATCATGATACGGAGTCTACATAAGATATTTGTGGCTACGGACTTTGTGATAGGCTGCATAATTTATTGCTTTTACTTGAGATCTACTTGCTTGTCATGACTTGACTGGATAGATCTAGATCATGGGGTGGGAAGAACATTACCATCATATCAGGCTAGCTGACACGTTTGGCCTTGTCTCTATAATTGGGACTTAGTTATTACCTAACTCGTTTGCTACTGTCTCTGTACCCGAGCTTTGGAGTTCTCTTAACATATTTGTGTAAGGTACCACGACACGGCGCCTTAGGTGTAGCTACTCAGGTGCTTGTGTGCCTCAGTACTTGAAGCCTGATATTCGAAAAGTGTTCTTACGTGCATTTTACTTAGATGGTTATGGTAGTTACCCTTTAGTATTTATATTCTCTCTTTAGTATATTATGTACCTTGTTACGTCCCTCTGAGGACATGGTGGTCTCTCCAGGTAGTGGTTGTGTAGAGATAGTTCGTGATCATGGAGGTGTTGCTATTTTCGATTCAGTTATTTATCATAATTTTATATTTTATCCATTATTTGTATTGTACTATTAGCCTAATTTTTTATGCCTATATTGTTCTTCGGATCTACTCAAACATATATGTTAATGGAATGCAAACCATTATACATATTATTTATTCCTTATATTATATTATGTGGATTGAGATAGACATATGTTAGTTGATTTGATATATAGATTTAGAAATCCAAGATAGCTTATACGTATATGAGCTGGGCCAGAGTTCGCTTGATACGTAGCTGACATGGATATGTATCCTAGTCCTTTATATTTTAGGACTGGGACGTTATATATATATTTTTTTGGTGGCTCATACAAGTCAGAGCGTATCATTTTGGCTACGTTACTGTGCCGAGTGGCCCTGCAATAGGATAGTATTAAGATCTCAATGCACAATTGCTTTGAAAATCTTTTTGTTTTTATCCATCGCCTTTAGAACTCAAATTTGAAGTCGATCATCCTTCTTGAACTACTTGTCTTGGACTCTCGACTTTCTCTATTTCGGAAGGAAGAATTCTCTTGCTTGATGAACCATTTGAATTATATTACATTATTTGATTGAACGTAGTTTATAGAAGTGTTTTAAAAAGGGAATTAGTTATCTAAGGTAGTAAGGGTTTGGATAGACGTCTCAATTAGAGAGACAAAGTAGATCGAACTTGCAACATAGGATACTTATGGGCAACTTATCTCTAACGAGCGACTCTAGTAGCAATAGACTACAACCCTTCTGCTATTCACCTATGGTAGGTAGAGACGGATTAGAATACCTTGGTTATATAGTATGAGGTAGAAGTATAGCACAGTTTAGTTTGGCTTATTGAGGAAGATAATGATTCTTAATCGAAATGAATGGAGTAACTTGGAAGAATATCTGGAAGAATTTTTGAATTAGATACGGTTCCTGGTTAGAGTGTGATCACCCATATAGAAGACTATAGTGAAAGGATTCGAAAGTCTTGTTATGAATAAAATGAGTCCATAACGTTGTACTTAAGATAGATACAAAACCTCCTAGAAATTATATGGTTGCATCTAGACAAAGGAAGTTTCTTTTGAATAATGTAAAAAATATGATAGTAGACATTAGGTCAAGAAATGGAGTTACTGGATAGTGGCCCAAAAATCTTACTAGGGATAATACTATTAAAAACATACGGGATGATAGGTTATACCATAGTGTCGACAATGGAATAGAGTATAGAGTGGATATGACTATGTTAGACTAGACATACATATATATAATGGGGAATCGATGATAGTGGTTAAGGGACTTGTAATTAAATTTCTTGTCTTGATGGTCATGGAGGACAAGCCTTCAATATGATCGTTGCAAGACCGCCAGCACCAAGAGGGGCGACTAGAGGTAACCATTTAGTTTTATGATCGAAATATTGCATAAGAAAATTATTTAGGATTGATTGTTACTCGAGTTATTAGGAGAGACCATAGTGATTTAGTGTACCCTTAGAATTATTCCTAGTTACGTTAGCATGGTCCTTCGTTAGTTCATTATTTTTAATTTTGAAAACAAATTTATTTTAAAGTGGATAGATTGTAAGCACCCTAATTTTTAGCATTTTTTATTTTTTATATAATTTTTATATATTAAACCATGTTTTATTTTTAATTGTGGCTATATAGGCACTTTGTCGAAGCTTTGATTTTTGAAGCACATTATTGACTAATTCCTTGAAACAAGTTCCATATTCATATTCTAGATGACTCCACCTTCATTTTGGTATATCATGTCCCACTCAAACATGTTTTTTGTACTATATATTTTTTGCACAATTTTTGGGGTCAAAATAGTCATTACCCTTCGCATTTTAACGTATTTTTTGAACTCCGATTTGAGGCCCAAACCTGATCCAAACTTCTTGACCCAACTGATCGTTTTGACCTATATTGAGACTACTAAACACATGCCAATGGTGTCCCACTCCATTGGGTTCTCATGTGTTATTTATTTTCAAATGGCACACAAGACGAAACTATAGACTTGTTGGACTCGTTTCGATCCAACTAATTCCACCGACCCAAAACTAGACCAACTGAGATTCAAGGAGCATATTCTGTTAGCCCAATAATTATATCATATTTTTGATATGGCTAATCAATTGAGTTTAACATAATGACGTCACTAATATTCATGTAATCACTATCATGTTGCTACTTAAACTTAGCATTGTCCTAATATTAGCATTGCTCTAAATGTTCTATATTATATTACTATAGAAGTATTATATTGTTCTGTTTGTCTAACATGTTTTGTAGACATGCTGTAAGCATGATCAAACCAGGACATATGCAATGGAGAATTAATGATGGGCCAAAGACGACGTTATACAAGAAGATTTCTCTGAACCGCCTAACGACCTATCCGGGGCCTCGCATCGGGGGTTCCGCTGCCCGGTCAGCGGACAGGGGTCGAGGAGGCAGCACCAAGTGAAAAAAGCGTCTTCAAGTCTGCTCAAATATTTAAGAAAGGCGTCATCAAAGGGTTCTTGGTTTTCCTATTTTATCAATATATTTTTCCATATTTATTGAGTCTAGGAATACGATGTAAACTGCATCGTACTGGCAAATAGGCTACCCAAGAAATTTTCAAAATACCTTTCATTTTGAAAACAAGCCCACTTAAAAAGCCCAAACTACTTCCTAACTGTTTACTTTTCAAAAAGCCCAAAAACCGATTTGCAAAAACTCTAACAGAACCCTAGCAGAACTCGGCCCGAATTCGGCCAGAGTTCGGCCAGAGTTTGGTTAGTGAACGTTGCTTTTTGAACTTGGTCTTCCTGCAGTTACGGATCCCAACGAGATTTTCTCATCGAGTTCTACCCGAATTCTGCCCGAATTCTGTCAGAATTTTGCCTTTGAAAAAACTATAAATAGAGAAGGATTTCGATCTTTTTAACACACTCATTCACTTTCATATCTCTTCTCTATAAGCCTACTACTTCTTCCAAAGTATTCTGAGCTATTCATTTTCAAATCCCAAGCCAGTTACAATTCTCTAATCGATTTGCCAGTGTGGTACGGTCTAGAAGTTTCATAGTGATTGTAATCAGAGGCTTGATTGAAGTTAAACACTTCATAATTGAAGTTGGTCGAGTACTTCGGATCAAAGCTCGCGTTGTAGAAGTTGCAAAAACTTCGGATGAAAACTTGTGGTGATTTTCCATAGTGGATTCAACTGGAAGCTAGAGTTCTTCCGACTGGACTAGTCCTCACAAGAGGGAAACCAGTATACATCCTTGTGTTTGCGTTTGTTCTCTACTCTCTACTTTTTTTACATATCTGTGATATATTATCTGTGATCATGTTGCTAACAATTTTTAAATAGTTAATTTCCGCTGCCTACTCTATTCACCCTCCTCTAGAGTACTGCGCTTTACAACTCGTTCCTACAATCGGTCCTACATATTCAAGGGTACCCTAACCTATTAGACTTATTTAAACTAAATTTTTATGAATTAATTATAGCCATATCAATTCAAATCTATTTTAAATATACTCTATAACTACTTTTCTAATTTGGACCCAATCAAATGTCTTTGAGATACACATTTGATTTAAACTATCAAATCTCCTCCAAATCCTTCCAAACCAAGTTTAAATATTTTCCAAAACCTTTTTCTCACGTAAAACCCATGCCCCTCTGCTTTTCTGTAAGTAATTTGTATATAAAAAAATAGAAACCTTGAGGCCCTTTCTATTCCAACCCGACAACATTTTTTGGCTGCCACCTTTCCCTCTAAAACGCGTCCTTCTTTCGCCCTTTCACCACCTCTTCCGTGAGTCTAAGACCTTCCCTAATATCCTAGCAAGCCCCGATGAGCTATGACAACTTGGCGAGAAGTTACAGATTTTAGAAGTCACCCGAAGTTGGGTTCCATGTCTGAATTCGTTCCAGCAGGTACCTTGTTTTGTATCTAGGGTTTTATGTACTTTCTGACATCATCTTCTCATGAAACCAAAACAAATGAAAATATCTCTGTGTCTATTTTTATGTCCAATTATCCACTGACAGGGTTCTTTACGATTTGTCAGGGCTGTCCATTCTATGAAAATATGTCTAGACTGAACCTCAGTACTTGAAGCCTGATAACCGAAAAGTGTTATCACGTGCATTTCACATCGATGGTTATTGTAGTTATCCTTTAGTAGTTTTTCTCTGTTTACTGTTACTTTGGTGTGTATATTATGTACCTTCTTACCTCCTTCTGAGGATCTGATAATCTCTCTAGGTAGTGATTGTGCAGAGATAGTTCGTGATCATGGAGGTATTGATATTTTCGATTCAGACATTTATCATGATTTTATATTTTATCTATTATTTGTTCCGCTATTTAGCCTAGTTTTGTAGACCTATAATGTTCTTCGGATCTACTCAAACATATATGTTAATGGACTGCAGACTATGATACATACTGTTTATTTATTGTTAGTCCCGGGGCTTGATCAAAGATGGTAAAACAGATCAACAAAGATCTACGATGATACAAATACCAAATAACCCGATTACAATATGGAGGAGGAAAATAGAGAAGAGAAGATCTCTCGTTCTTCCTTGCAAAAGTGTTGCAATTGGGACAGAACGAGTTACAAAAATCTAGAGAGAGATGAGAAGAAGAACAATGCTGGGGTGTCAAAACACCGTTGCTCAAAGCAAGATTCGCCCCACACGATCTGCTTCCAGGAACCAGCAAGTTTGAAGAACTTGTGGAACGCTCGAAGTCACCTCTGTTCTGACTCCTCGGATGGACTTGTAATGGCGACAGCAGCTCTCTCTCTCTTTCTCCTTTTCTGACTTCTATTTTTCGTAGTAACCATAAAGAAGGCCAGAAGAGAGTATTTATAGAGAGAGGGTGGAAACCTAGCCGCCTCTTCAGTTATGGAAAGATTGAATCAAATCCCAAAAAGATAGCAACGAGATTAATTCAATCCCACAAAGATAGGAACGAAATTAATTCAAATTCCACAAAGATAGGATCTCAATTAATCGCATTGATTCAGACTTTCGATAACTGACTTGTAATCTGCACAGTCAGCGAAGCCCTCCATACGGCAGCAGCAGCAGCAGCAGCAGCCTGGCCGCATGGACCGTATGGACCACATGATGCGCCCATGGCCGTATGGACCGCATGGGCCGTATGACCGTATGAACCGCATGAACCGCATGAGCCGCATGCCGCATAATACCGCATGGCCGCATATGAGCCGCATAAAGACCGCATGACTGCTGACGTGCTAAGTGCAAAGTGTGCCAACAAAATGCCACATTACGCCTCATGAGCCCGAGTCCGAGTCCGAGTCGAGTCGCTAAGCCCCTATGGGGCTTAGCTCCAAATGGAATTAATCCAAGAGAATGACAAAAGCATGAATGCTTAATCCTTGGAGCCTTATTCTTACCTCTTAGTAAAATTACCCACATGGTTCCTCCTTAGGGTCACCACCCCATGTGCATCTCTCAACAACACACCCAAGTATATGTTAGATAACTCATGGTGCATTTCGATGTGGGACTAAAATTTACAAGGCACGTTGAGAGCAAGCTCTCTCCATGTAAAGAAAGCACCAACAATCCCCCACATATCACAACATATATATGTGTCCAGGGTTGAGCGTTCCCCACAGTAACTGTCCATTTTGTATTAGGATAGATGTCGCTGACGACTTGAATCTTCCCGCATGGGTTAAATAACAATGTGATACAAGAATGGACTACGCCTTGAATTCTGCACCACAATTGTAATTCTTTCACTCACAAAGTGTAGTTACGTGTGCGTCTAGCTGCACATTAAAGGCCCTGTGCCAGCCTGGTTTCAGTATATAATTTTGGGCGTCTACAAGTTTACCCTCAAGAGACGGCCTGATATCTCTTTCCATACACTATAGGTGAGTTCTTTATTAAAGAGATATGGCATGAAGCCTTGCGCTTCCTTGCGGTGCTACGCCGCTATGACATGGCCTGAAGCCGAGGCATTACCCCTATCTGGGAACCTCATCGTAGTGTCATACTACTATAGCATGAGGTCTCAGCCTCTTTGCAGTGCCAATCTACTCAGCATGAAGCCTAAGGCTTCTTGTGTTACGCCACAACGACATGGCTTACAATGCCGAGGCTTTACCCCTACCTGGGTACCTCATCGTGGTGTCGTGCCACTGTAACATGGGGCCATCCTCTCCTTTGTAGTGCTGTCTACAACTCTTTAATTTCGTCATACAGTATTAGGCTACTCCCTATTTACGGTGCTACGCGCTATGACTTGGCTTGCAAAGCCGAGGCATTACCCCTACTGGAACCTCATGGTGGAGTCATCCCACTGTAGCATGGAGTTTTACTCCTTGTAGTGCTGCTCTACGTGCTTCCTGTAAAGCACACCAGGCATTCACTCTGCCTGAGAACTCATTAAGGCGTTTAAGCCAACCTTCCACAGGATCTATTTTTTCCGCAGAAAAATACATAGTAGACAACAGTGGTTATGGGTCCGTATCCCTTCCATGTTCCAGAGAACAAGTACCCACTGTTACCTGATAGTTTTCCAGTCAGTGATCCTCCTTTGAACCAAAAATTAGATGCCTAATAGATTTCTCTTTGAACTAATAGCATAAAACTTTATGGTAGGATTACAAAGACACACTATCAGAATGCCTTCAAGCCCATTTTACAAGCTGTGTCATCGACCAACTGGCGCTTGAGGCCCTTTGTGAAAGGATCTGCCAGGTTCTCCTGACTCCGAACATCAACCACTACAAAGATCGTGTACTGTCCTGTGCTTCAACCGCACAGTCCTCTTCTTCCCGTTGAAGAGGTCATTTGATGCCACCGCCGCAGTCGTCTGGTTGTCACAGTATATCGGTATCACGGTATCTGAGCCCCAACCACTGAAGATCATACATGAGCTTCCGAATCCATTCTGCTTCATCTGCTGCAGTTTCAAGTGCATAGAATTCAGATTCCATGGAGGAACGAGAGAGTATAGTCTGCTTCTTCGACTTCCACGATATAGCAGCTCCACCTAAGGAAAATAATCCACCTGTGGATCTCTCGCTTTCCACCTCTGAACACCAGCTAGCATCACTGAAGCCTTCCACTACTGTCGGATACCCATTGTAGTGCAGTGTATGTCTGAGTCTTCTTGAGATATCTCATCACCCGCTTCACAGCTTTCCAGTGCTCAACCCCTGGGTTGCTTGTGAACCGACTCAGCATCCCCACGGCGAAAGCTATGTCAGGCCTTGTGGCAGTGGTAGCGTACATCAAACTTTCGATAACGCTAGAATACTCCAGCTGTCTGACGCTTTCCCTCGAGTTTGGCTTCAGCTTCTGATCACACCTGTATGGCGTATCGATCCCTGGAAGATCCTTATACCCATAGCGTATGAGCATCTTCTCAATGTAGTGAGAATGAGACAGTACTACTCCAGTGTCTGTCCGGATGATCTTTATGCCCAAGATGACATCTGCATCCCCCAAGTCCTTCATACTGAACTTGGTTGAGAGGAACTTCTTTGTCTCTGTGACACAGCCTATATCCGTGCCTAGGATTAGCATGTCGTCCACGTACAGACAAACGATGACTCCTCTTCCATCAGTGAACTTTGTGTAAACACATTTATCCGTCTCACTGACTCTGTAGCCGTTTGACCTAATAACTTTGTCAAACTTCTCATGCCATATTTTGGGAGCTTGCTTCAAACCATACAATGATTTCACCAACTTGCAGACTTTATCTTCAAGACCTTTGACGACAAATCCATCTGGCTATTGCATGTAAATCTCTTCGGTCAGCTCCCCATTTAGGAATGCGGTCTTTACATCCATCTGATGTATCACCAACTTATATATAGCTGCTAGAGCGATTAACATTTTGATGGTGGTCATCCGAGCTACTGGAGCGTACGTATCAAAGTAGTCTATCCCCTGTTTCTGAGAAAATTCCTTGGCTACCAGCCTGGCCTTGAACTTGTCAATTGTTCCATCTGTCTTCATCTTCTTCTTGAAGATCCATTTACATCCGATGGACTTTTCTTCTTCAGGTAGATCTACCAACACCCATGTGTTATTGGAGGTGATAGAGTCAAACTCGTCATTCACTGCCTCCTTCCAGAAGATAGCATCTCTGGTCTTCATCGCCTCATCATATGTAAGCGGATCTGCTTCCACATGATAGGTGACAAAGTCATTTCCGAAGTCTTTCGGTCTCCTCACTCGTTAGCTGACGGCTCTGCGAGTTCTGGTACAAGAGTTGTTTCATCAACAACAGCTTCTTCTTGGACTACTGGCCCATATGAGATTTCAGTCTCATTTGCACCTACATCATTTTCGGAATGTCCGAAAGAACAATGTTTGTCTTTAGCAAACTTGTCTTCAAAGTATTCAGCATCGCGAGATTCAATGATATGATTTGACTCAATATCAAGAAATCTCCTAGCATCACTCTTCTCGGCATACCCTAAGAAGATCACCTTTGTAGTCCTTGTCCCTAGCTTCTGAATCTTCAGATCTGGGAGCTTCACATACGCCAGACACCCCCACACTCGAATGACATTCAAGTTTGGTCTGACTTTGAACCAGTTCATGAGGAGTTACGTCCGAAGTTGCATATGGCACTCTATTTAGAATAAAAGAGGCCGTCAATGCAGCTTCTCCCCAGTAGCATTTAGGAAGACCCGCGGTTAGCAGCATTGAGTTCATCATTTCTGTCAATGTTATGTTCTTCCTCTCCGCTACTCTGTTGGATTGAGGAGAATATGGAGCAGTAGTCTCGCATATGATTCCATGTTCTTTGCAGAATGATCGAATTCATGAGACCTGTACTCTCCACCTCGATCACTTCTTAACTCTTGAGTTGTTGTCCAGTTTGCCGTTCAGCTTCGGCCCTGAACTCTCTGAACTTCTCGAAAGCTTCATCTTTAGACTTGAGCAAGTAGACGAACGCGTATTTTGAGAAGTCGTCGATGAAGGTTATAAAATACTTCATCCCGGCTTCGTGGAGAAATGTTTGAAGTCACAGATATCAGAGTGCACCAACTCCAGAAGATCTGTGCTTCGATTGACCCGATGAAAGGGTTTCTTGTGATCTTCGTCTGAGCACACACTTCACACTTCTCCACCTTACCCCCACATTTGGAGATAAGTCCTAGACTAGACATTTTGTTAATTCTTTTGCAATGAACATGTCCTAGTCTATTATGCCACAACTCAAGAGAATAATCAGAAAATGCAACTGCATTAATGTCATCAAACTGGTTGACAAGCTGAATTTTAAATATTCCTTCGGTTTGATAAGCCTTTCCGAAGTATGTTCCTTTCTTGGACATCACCATCTGACCAGCATTGATGTCCATCCTCAAGCCTGCATTGCAGAGCAGGCTCCCAGAGATCAGGTTCTTGGCAATCGCCGGAACATGCTTCACACCTTGAAACGTCAGAGTGTCCCCAGAAGTGAGTTCCAGTTCCACGGTCCCGATCCCCAGAACTTCAGCTTGGGCCTGGTTCGCCATAACAACCTTCTCAGATATCGGCTGGTATGACAAACCATTTCTTGCCAGAACAGACATGGCAAGTCGCACCAGTGTCTATCCATCAGTCAGAGTTAACCCCCACAGTTGTGACCTGTGCGATCATAGCAACAAAGTTAGAAACCAATGAAACCTTATTAGGCTCACCTTTCTCTGATTGTTTAGGCTTAGATCTGCATTCACTCTTGTAGTGGCCTTTCTTGCCATATTGTAACAAGTCACGTGGGACTTAATCTTTTGTTGCTTGAATGAAGGACCCTTCACTTTTAGATTAGTGAAGTCCTTCTTCTTGGGATGAAAGCCGCCTGCTTCCCCTTGGGATCCCTCGTCTGCACTAGATTGGCTTTAGCCAACTGTTTGGACAGAGTGTCCACCTTCTGTTGGGAACGCATCTCGTCCTCAACATAGATCTCTTGAAGTAGATCTCCCAAGCTAATGTCTAGCTTCTTTCTGTGCATCCTTGCATAGAAGGTACTCCATCCAGCAGGAAGTTTTGAGATGATCCCTCCAACGACAAACTTATCGAGAAGGGGCATCTCTTCGTCTTCCAGTTTCTGACGTAGCTTCAGAAATTCCTTCACCTGTGGCAACATGGACTTCTCGTCCTCAAAGAGCAATTTGTGATATTTTCCAACCACAAACATCTTGCTCCTGTTCCTGTCTTCTTCATACAGATTTTCCACAGACTCCCATATGTCTCTGGCAAGTTCTTTCTTCGAGTAGGATTCTGCCAGGGAATCCTCCATAGCATTCAGGATGAGAAGCCTGCAGATGCTATTTTCCCTTCTCCACTTGGCCTGGAGTTTGGTAGCCGTGTTGATTGTGGCAGTAGATCCAGTATCTGGAACAGAGGGTACTTCCTCCAACAGAACATGATCAACGTCTTTTAGTTGAAGAGTTAGGTAAACCTTTCTCTTCCAGACTTGATAGTGCTCTCCATCGAACTTTTCCAACTTGCAGAAGTCCGATTGGAGGAGCGAAGCATTAATATTTTCCATCTACACGGATCTTGCTTTGCGATTGTTAGTCCCGGGGCTTGATCAAAGATGGTAAAATAGATGCAACAAAGATCTACGATGATACAAATACCAAATAACCCGATTACAACATAGAGGAGGAAAATAGAGAAGAGAAGATCTCTCGTTCTTCCTTGCAAACGTGTTGCAATTGGGACAGAACGAGTTACAAAAATCTAAAGAGAGATGAGAAGAAGAACGATGCTGGGTGTCAAAACATCGTTGCTCAAAGTAAGATTCGCCCACAGGATCTGCTTCCAGGAACCAGCAAGTTTGAAGAACTTGTGGAACGCTCGAAGTCACCTCTGTTCTGACTCCTCGGATGGACTTGCAATGGCGGCAGCAGCTCTCTCTCTCTCTTTCTCCTTTTCTGACTTCTATTTTTCGTAGTAACCATAAAGGAGGCCAGAAGAGAGTATTTATAGAGAGAGGGTGGAAAACCTAGCCGCCTCTTCAGTTATGGAAAGATTGAATCAAATCCCAAAAAGATAGCAACGAGATTAATTCAAATCCCACAAAGATAGGAACGAAATTAATTCAAATCCCACAAAGATAGGATCTGAATTAATCGCATAGATTCAGCCTTTCCATAACTGACTTATAATCTGCACAGTCAGCGGAGCCCTCCATACGGCAGCAGCAGCAGCAGCCTGGCCGCATGAGCCTCATAGCCGTATGGACCGCATGGACCACATGAGCCGTATGAGCCACATAGACCGCATGAACCGCATGAGCCGCATACCGCATGATACCGCATGGCCGCATATGAGCCGCATAAAGACCGCATGACTGCTGACGTGCTAAGTGCAAAGTGCGCCAACAAAATGCCACATTACGCCTCATGAGCCTGAGTCCGAGTCCGAGTCCGAGTCGCTAAGCCCCTATGGGGCTTAGCTCCAAATGGAATTAATCCAAGATAATGACAAAAGCATTAATGCTTAATCCTTGGAGCCTTATTCTTACCTCCTAGTAAAATCACCTACATGGTTCCCTCCTTAGGGTCACCACCCCATGTGCATCTCTCAACAACACACCCAAGTATATATGTTGAGATAACTCATGGTGCATTTCCGATGTGGGACTAAAATTTACAAGGCATGTTGAGAGCAAGCTCTCTCCATGTAAAGAAAGTACCAACATTTATTATATTATATTATGTGGATTGAGATTGATATATATTAGTTGATTTGATAGATAGATTTAGAAAACCAAAACAGCTCATACATATTCGAGCTGGACCGGAGTCCACATAATACGTAGCTGGCATGTATATATCCTTGTTCTTCATATTTTGGGACTGGGCATTACATTACCGTTCGGGGCATTATGCATCAATACGGATGTGTTGGGACATAGTACCGATGGAACTTGAGATTGAAAGATGATAACACAAGTCGGTGCAATTTTTGAGTTCGAACATGAGAATTGGTTTGTGATTATTATGGCTTCTTAATTGTTGTGCATATTGTATGGTCAATTGACTTGGACAACCTGTGCACGGGTTTTGTTTCCCTCGAACGAGAGATCGCCGGGGCACCAGGACCTTCGGCCTATGAGAGAATTGAAATAGTTACTGGTGATGCACTTCATTCAGACAGGTTACCCTACTATTGATGTGATAAACTATATACCCGTAATTCAGGGTCCTTTGGATGTTGGGATAGCAATCGGTACCGATGCGATCGTCGTC
Source organism: Iris pallida (assembly GCA_029216955.1). NCBI lineage: Eukaryota > Viridiplantae > Streptophyta > Magnoliopsida > Asparagales > Iridaceae > Iris > Iris pallida. The sequence continues at coordinate 4,682,806 of JANAVB010021800.1, read as the reverse complement.
TTACATGCGATATAGTCCATTATAGCTAGGAATGCCAATACCTCCATATAGATAGGGTCGGTGGTTTTTTATTAGGATCGGGCATTGATAAATCTTTGCACCCCTATAGTTATGACAATATCGTTAGTTTGCAGTCGAGTGAGTTTGAACGATATGAAGATGCACGATCACTATATTTATGTGTATTATCTGGCCAACAGTATCTATTGCAGGGACACGGTACTTGACCCATTTATGATTCAGATGTTATTTACAACATATTTACATGAGTATATGTTTTTATTGCTTTGAATTATGTCATAAAATTGATCCTAAGACAAAATAGAAAGATCACCAAATAAGATACTTGCTTCACCAAATTACTTAGTGTTGATTAGGTGAGTGGGTTACCTCACTCTTCAGTACACAACTATGTATTGTGGGCATCATTTTCAGGTGCTCGTGCTTGGAAGTCATTTGATCAGAGTCGCGACAATGATGAATCAGATGGGTGTACAGAAGCTCTTCTTACAAGAAGATGCCTTCTGCTATACAGGACATGATGTATGGAACGAAGAAATCCTTTTCGAGCTAAAGAGATCATGAGTGTTGTAAGCCCAATTGGCATGTTTATTTAGACTATTTCAGAGTCCTTGTATTCTGCTGCTTCATTAATAAAATAGATTATTTTCTACACTTTGATGTGTCTTTATCTTTTTTTGCTGCTTATATTTGTAATTGAGATAACCATTATAATTTTTATCATCTTACCTTGCACGAATGCAACTCCAAACTCATGTGACATCACGCCCCAGCGAGGATGATTGATTCGAATGAATTCGATATGAGGACGAACAATTTTTTGGGTCGGGACGTGACAAAGGGTATCAGAGCAGTTTTATCCTTTAGACCTTAAATGAATCTCTTTGACCCTTATTTGTTTTTTCTATCAAAATTAATTGACTCTAAGATGCTTTCCTATGCGATTAATAGTCGAATCTTGACTCTACTCGATTCTACACTGTATGTTCAATACAATAAGTCTATATTTGTGGGTGTATTTTTTTGTGGGTATCTCATGATAACGTGATGTTGAGAACATCGTGGGATTTTTGTTGCACAAGAGCAGCAAGTCTTGCGATGTTGGCTGCATCGGTGCAGCACATCGCGATATATTTGTTGCCTCAGTGCAATGAGTCGATCAGTGTGACGATATGTCTTATATGGATATGCGAATAGATAGCGAATGTATTGAGAGGAATCGAGTAATGACTTGGAATATCGGAAAATGATGTGTTGAACGAGATGCAACGGATGGGATCGAGAAATTGTAAGTCGATAGAACGAGTTGTTTTGGTTGTGTGTCGAGCTTAAGTAAGTGAACGTGTACGATAACCGAGTTTTTGTGTCGAACCTTGAGTTAGTGAATGTGTATATTGGCCGAATTTAGAGTTAAGCATTAACTAAGGAATGTTGCGTTTGTGATCGGCATGATCACCGATGCACGGTTATAGTTCAAAACAGATGTGAACCAATACGAAGTTTGAATGTGAGGAGTGACTCGAATTCTTAGTGGTATATGCCATACCACCTAGCTATGGGTGCGTTGAAACATTTATATCGATTGGTCTGTCCACGACAGATGGGGTAGAAATAAGACTCGAGTGGAAATGGTGTGATAAGATTTGATAAATGTATGCTTTGATAAATTTGGTTAGAACGGTTAGGCGCAAACTCATATCAATGGATCATACGTCGAACGATAATTCGTTATGTAGAAGTCGAACGATTGACTTGAAATAAGTGAAAGGATTTTTGCGTTGAGGAAATGATTGAATCGGCCGGATTTGAATTGAGTAGTGCGAATAATTGATCGATAGTACGGTTTGGATTTTCAATTAGGGAATATGATGACTTTAAGGATTTGTGTGTTGCTCGATGAATGGAGATAGCTACAAATGGTTTAATATTGAGCGTACGAGACTCGATGGTGTATTCATTTCAGATGATGACATTGATTAAACATATTTGAATTTTTGCGAAAGGAAGATATTCAGGTTTTGTATATCGTCGATGTTAACGAACCAAATGAGCCTTAAGGTATCAATTCAGAAATTTTTGGTTTGGTGGTAAGTAAGGTTTTGGGTGATGGTCAGATGTTCCTAAATTTAGTCAAAGTAATCTGAAAATTACAGACTGCAAAAAAGCTACTGAGCAGAATATGGGATAAGGATAGTATTAGTGATAATACTTGGCTCCTATAAATTGAAGGAAATGCCTTGAATACCATTTACATGATGAAGTTAAAAGGATGATAAGAGGCCCTTGCCATACAGTATAGACTAGCGACGAAAAATTTGGTCGATGTTTCGTCGCTGTTACTGTTTAGCGACGGAATATGTCATATTAGCGACGCAAAATTCTATCGCAGTTTTACATTATTTGTAGTGTATGTCTTAGGACTGTCAGGATCCTGACAGCCCTTTGTCTTTCCCAAGGGGGACTGTGTCAATTTTTTCAGTTTAAAATCCTTATTTTGGATTCTAAACAATAGGAAAACATCCATTAGGAAATCATTAATCTATGATATAATAAGTATGTTTAGAAACACATAAGACTTACATAAAAAATAAAATTTCAACAAAAAAATAGAATTAGAAGAGGAAAAAAATTGTTCAGCAATAAAGTAGAATGAGAGAAATAGAAAGATTTTGTGTGCCATTGTCACGACCCGCACCCTGTTTACGGGCACGATCACGTGGGTACGTCCAGCCTACGCCGCAGAGTCGGCGGTAGAACGCTGTCGAGGTCATCTAGAATATGGAACATCTAAAACACAATAATATAACCTGTCATCTCCGTACGGAGCAATATAATCACAACTCAATCACATAAATCTAAGAAAGATAAGCATGAAATGATAATGATAAAGATGGGAATAAATAGATTAAAATAAATACAGAGTCACAAACACCAGTTCAGAATTTAAAGACATAAAATAATCCCAAATAAGTTCTAAGATCCAAAGTGTCAAGCTGGAATACAAATCCAGACAAGCTATCTAATCTAAGTCACTATAGACGGTGTGTCCACTACGTACACCGGATCCACAAGTAGGTCCTGGTCGTAGACTCCATCTATGCCAAACCCGTAGAAGGTCGGGCAATCTGCATCTAAGTCCTCTGAAAAACAACGAGGGTTATCTTGTCAGGATATGAGCAAGTACAAATGCCAACAACAGTTACATGTGAATTGACAAATACTATAAGAGACAATTATAATTAAATACAAGATAAAATGTCAAGACTGGAAATAAAGCAGTACATGTGAAGCTGGATATCATGTCAGGGTATGAAATACTGGAATGTAAAATAGTACATAAAATCTGATGTATAAGTAAATATAAACAGTACCTTGAGCTATTAGAGCGTTATGTGATCGGCTTGGGTCAAGATCAGGTTGTTCTATTTGGCCTGGCTATCACAAGAAGGATATATATATAGGGTCTAGCCGGCCAACATGGAAAGCGAGCACATGGAGTAATGGATCCTGCTATACCCTACGTACGGTGAGGGTAGCAAGCCGGACATGTCACGTCGTGACACGAGATTCTCTAAGAGGGTAGCAAATCCCCTTAGGAATCAGTGTCTATATAGGTAAAGGAAACAATATTGAACAATGTACCAATATACCAAGTAACCCAGGAATGACATCTCTTGACAAGATCCGACGTATACTAGTCCGTGTACCGTCGTGTCGAGAATTAAATAAAATACTACAACTGAATCAAATATAGTAGATATCAAGACAATAAAAACTATCAGAGAATGTACTCGTCTGCTGTCCTGAGCTGAGGAAATCGATACTACCAACCACTCAAATAAGCTACGAACGGTCAACTCGCACAATAGTCTCCTAATGATGAAACAGACAATACCAACATTCTTAGTATAGTTAAAGTAGCTAGAATAGCCTAACCATAAGTCCAATTATGGACACAAGGACAAAACGGTAATTTTGGACAAAAATGATGTCCGCCGTTGGATCCACTTTGCACCAAAAAATATGCTATTATTTACGATCTCTAAAGTTATCAAACTATATGTATACAAGTCCGATTTGACGAGATGAACCCAACCGTATATCCAAAGTTGGATTTCGGTGGATCGTGCACAAATTTGCCCGTTGAATCGGATCGTGGGCCCACCAAAATAGCATTCCGGTCGAACTTCTCAGAATCGGACCAAACTTGGCATACAAGACCAGAAAAATGACACGAACCAATTGGCGTAAGTTTTGTCTCGAGATGACGAACGTGCACAAAGTAATTGGCAAATTTGGAAAAAGGTCGATACGGTAAATTTCGACGGATACGCATCAAATTCGTCGCGCACACACAACCAATTTGAATTCCGTCAAAGTCCACATATCCGCTAAGTTGATACACACCTTTCAATGCTTTCAGTTTGCGATTACGTCGTTCGGTTTGTCGGGACGCACGCCGTATTGGAAAAATTTTGAAAAATTTAGTTTTTTGAAAACAGTTTTTTCCTCAACTTCACCAACGAATTACTTTCTGTATAGTGCATGAAAATCAAATCTACAGAAGGGTTTTGATCTCCTATAGGTTGTCTATAAGTCTCTTAAAACAGATTTTTGAATCTGTCGATGGATTGGCAAAAAATTACCTTCCAAGTTGGTTCCATGAACGAGTATTCTGGTTTGTTTTGAACAGTTTTTGTCAACTTGGGTTCAATTTTTAACTAGATTTTCATCCGATTTATTATAAAACTATCCATTGAATTAGAAGAGGTATAGGTTAGGTTCATACTGGAAGAAATGGCTCAAAAATTGATCGGGCGAGCATGGCGAACGCCTCTCCAAAGTCGGCTCCGCGGTGCTCGCTGCTGCTGTCAAACCGAGCGCACACACGTTTTTCGGCCACCGGCGGCGGCTCTGGTGGTCGTGGTGGCGGCGCTAGGTTGTTGTCGTGCGGCTAGGGTTAAGTTTTAGAAAAAAAACTCTCTCCCTCTCTCTATCTATCGTATATATAAGGGTGTTGTCGGGTTTGCTCAGCTTAGTTAAATAGGGCTCGGTTTTAGGTGGGTTGGGTGTGTGTGTTGGTGTTTTCTGTGTGTGTGAGTGTGTTTATATTAGATATATTAATACATGTGTATATACATATCTACATACAACCACAAATACATATATACATATACGTACATCCATATATACACATATATACATATATATTTATATAAAAACTATTTGCTACACACACTTTATAAATATTTCTATTAAAAATATTTTTTCCTTTTCTTTTTATTAATATTATATATTATATATATATATATAATGAAACACTAGAATTTTATTGATATAAAGAGAGTTCCAACTCAGGTTATAAAAGGAGCTTGAAGCTCATATTACAACTGGATATATGCAGTCACTCAAAACCATCTGGAAGACTTGCATGAGAGCAATGAGACATCACCTTCTTGATTTGTCTTTTAATCTCGAACACCAGCTGCTGACCCCCGTATGAGAAGCCTTCATAACGCCATTTATTTCTATTTTTCCATAGATCACCCCGACAATGATTTGTTTAATATGTTTGAGATCCCTCGTCCACATAGCATTGAACCTTTGCTCAATCGAGCCATGGTTATTCTGTATTCTAAGAAGACCAGTGAAGAAGCTCCAAACCTCTGTAGCCAACTCACCCTCCGATAGAATATGGCTAGTAGTCTCACCTATAGGGCTCGAGCAACAATGACATGAGGAAGCCATTTGGAAGCCTAACTTCTGAATCACATCATCAGTCGGCAGTCTGCAGTCCGCACCATAACACACGCCATAGGAGCACTGACCACTTAGCAGGAATACACGATCCCCATATCTGAACAAATCTATTATCGATATTATTTTGAGTCCTAATACAATTCCAAGCAGAAGTAATAGAAAAAGCATATGTTCGACCCGGGGTCCAAATGAAATTCTTCATGTCTTCCTGATTTTGTTGATCTATATGAATATCCCCTATATCACGACCCTTGAGGATCCGTTTCCAAATGTGAGATGCACTTACTGAAACATTAGCTACTGATGGATGTGAATGGGGATAGTACTTAGCTTTCATATATGTAACCCATAGGGAGGATGTCGTTCGAATTTTTACCATAGTTTAACAGTAAGAGCATCCAGTACATCATGTAGTCTACGGAAACCCAATCCGCCCTCCTCGATAGGTTGAGTCACCTTTAACCAGGACACCCATGAGCGTTTGTCACACCCAAGCTTGGATCCCCAAAGGAAGCTTTGAAATATATTCAACTCTCTTAATGACACTCATAGGAGGATTACAAGCAGCCAATGTGTAGACAAAAATCGATGTTAAGACCGACTTAGCAGAATGAGCCGCCCACCCATCGATAATGCTTTATTGTGCCATCCACTGATTTTATATCTAATCTTGGTAACTAGCTCATCAAACATAGCTGCATTACGCAAACTCGCTGTCATAGGTGACCCCAAGTAAGTCATAGGCAAACTATTAACAATGAAGTCAAATGAGTTTCTGATTTCTTCAACTCTCTCTGCCGAGATGTGTTTAGATAGATAAATCCCTGATTTGCTGACATTCACCTTCTGGCCCGACACTTGTTCATACTTCTCCACCACATTCATCATCTTCTTGATAGATTTTTTCTCACCCCCTGAGAATAGAATTAAATCATCCGTATAGGCTAAATGTGTTATGATAGGGCATCCACTAGGAGCATAATAAGGTACAAAACTGCTATTCTCCGAAGAGTATTAAGATTACAGCTTAGGCTATCCGCTGCAATGACAAATAGAAGAGGTGCGATCGGATCACCTTGGCGCAGACTACATAAACTCTTGAAAAATCCTAACGTATTGCCATTAATCAAGGTTGAAAACCAAACATTATCCAGTAGATGTAAGATCATATTCAACCATTCATTGCAAAAACCCATCCTCTTCATGACCTTGATGAGAAATGCCCAATGAACCCTATCATAAGCTTTACTCATATCAAGTTTAACAGCTGCATTTCCTCCCCTATACTTATGGTGGATCATATTGACCATCTCCTGAGCTAACACCACATTGTCAATAATCTCACGACCCTTAATGAATCCAATTTGCTCCGAGGAAATCATGCGAGGGAGAAACGGGGCCAACCTTCTTGCAATTAATTTGGAAAATATTTTGTTGATAAAATTGCATAAACTAATCGGCCTATAATCCTTTATCGACATAGGATCCTTTACCTTTGAAATAGGCAAGAGATGAGTACTAGTGATGGATCGAGGGAATGCAAAGCCATCAAAAAATAGAAGAACAGCTTCAATAATATCTTGTCCTACAATATCCAAAGTAGCTCTGAAAAATCTTTCTGAAAAACAATCAGGACCTGGAGCACTATCTTGATCTAAACTCTTTAGAGTTGCAACCAGTTCTTCCATGTCAGGCTTGGCGATTAGGTGAATATTATCTTCCTGAGTAATAGAAACTGGAATAGGATTTAAAAAAATCAGGATCTTGAATGATAGAAGCTGGGAGAAAGAGCTTACTGTAAAAATTAACCTCGGCCTGAATGACTTGCAAAGTAGTAAGAGTCCTTCCTTTCTCCGAGACCAGACGATGAATAAGTAGTCTATTTCTAGTAGTCGAGACCCACAAATGGAAGAATTTAGTATTCTTATCTCCTTCACAATCTCATTTCACTCTGGCTTTTTGTCTCCAGTATGATTCTTCATAGCTCACCCTTTGTTTTAAGTAAGCTTTAGCCTTCATCCAATTCTCTCTCAAACTCTCATCTGATCCGAAAGCAAGCTCAGCAGCTAAAGCTCGATCTTCTGTCTTTTTCACTATAGTTAGGAAATCCTCGTGCGATATCCAAAAATTCAGGAAACGGAATAGCTTTTTTTTAGAATCACTTCTGTTCTTCATAGTAATAAGAATGGGGCAATGATCTGATTCTGTTCTATTGAGTTGTGAACAAGAGAGAGGGAGCCCATTCGTGCCAATCACTGTCCAACAGCCATCTATCCAGTCTAGAACCCTGTCTATGAGGGCCTTCATCTGATTTCACCCAAGTAAAACAACTACCAGTGAAAGGCATATCAACAAGGCCTGTACCAAGTTGAAAATTTTGAAATTCATTGATACCCACTAAGCAAGGAGGAGAACCTCCAAACTTTTCTTCTGGAAAAGCAATGATGTTGAAATCTCCTCCTACCATCCATGGTAACTTGTGATGCCTTTGTAACTCCTGCAATCTATCACACAGCTCTCTTCTTCCTTCCTTCTTGTTATGCCTATACACTACTGAAACTAGGGAAGGAAAAGGTAGCACCGATCCGGAGATGATTATACTCACAACCTGATCATGAGAATCAACCTCCACCATATTGATCTCCTGTCTGGTCATGATCCAAATATTTCCTTTATTATTTGAAAATGAAGATTGGAACCATAACTTGAGTTGAAAAGAAAAAAGCTGCTCAGGTGAGACCTTCGGTTCAATGATAGCTAGCATCATGATTTTATGAATGCGACACAAAGATTTGAGTCTCTTACAAGTCATCTTATTAGCTATTCCTCTAATATTCCAAACAAGAATATTAAACATTATTAGTTTTGGAGGAGGAAGTTGTTAATGGACCTTTTGACGACGACCTGGTGTGTCTAGTCACATTTGGTACTGGGTAAACTTTCTTCTTTCCCCTACCCTTCCTGAAGATAGCAGTGACGACTCCAGACTCTCCATTGATAGCTTTCTCGTCAGCAATGTCAGCCCAAGTCTTCAGGATCTCTCCTTCCTCTGGAAAAGACTGAATAGAGATGTTGTCTTCCTCCGTAGCAGTATCAACTATTTCCTTTTGTAAATTTTCCACATTCTCCTCCGCTCGTTCTTGTAGTAATGTTTTGTATCTCCTCAGGAATGGTTTCCTTCCGAATGCTGTCAACAGGTTCCATCGTAAGTGGTCGATCAATCACTTCCATCTGAGCTTCTGTATTTAACTGGAGATTAGGAGCTGCATCATCAGGGAGTGTGGAGCCGTCGACAATCGTCACTACATTTTCTTCATGATTGTCCACATCTTCCAATGGCCGAGCACTAGTTTCTATGTTGGGCAAAGATGATGTCTGTATTTGATCACCCCTCTTCTCATTGGTTGTTACCTCTTGAATTAATAACCCTTTGCCTTTATTACTCGGATCTGTGGAGGGCCTCGCCCTTTTCGAAGGAGCTGTGGTAGATTGTTTCTCTCTCTGGGATTTGCATTCGTCCCTTGTGTGGCCTTGATGAAAACATACTGAACAATATTTAGGAACATGATCATATTCAATATGCTGAATATAAGTCCTTCCCTACGACAAATTTATGCGAACCACTTTTGGCAAGTGTTTACCAGCATCCACTTCAACAAATATACGGGCGATACTAGGACGAGTCAGATCCTCCGTAGCTTTATCTAGCCGTAAAGGAGTACCAATGCCTAGGGCAATGGAGAAAAGAGCATTTTTTGCAAAGAACTGTATAGGAAGACCCGGGAGAGACACCCAAACTGGTGTAATCGGAGATTCTTTAATAGCTGAAAAATCTTTAGTCCATCTGAAAACCCTCATCGGGGCTCTAACCACATAGCATACCTCACGAGACCGAAGTCGAAAGAAATCAATTTCCAAATAAGGACGAATGAGAACATGCTTAGAATCAATGAGACCCACCTTTATAGTACTATTGAATTTGAACTCGTCAAAAGCTTTACGGATCGCATCAATAGATGGCCGTTGATGAGAGAATTTACCAATCAATGCGAACTTGAACGGATCGGCTAAAATCCTTTCCTCATCCTCCGAGAAAGAAATCACTGGGATCCCTTTAGAGAACGATGGAGCTCTAATGGCAATCGATGATGGTGGATCTGTAGAGGCCCGCCACCACCGACGAGAACGTCGGGTTCGGCACCGAGACCATGATGAGCAGGTGGCCAAGTGGTCCACGTGCTCCCGAGGGACGCCGACCCGGCCAAGGCTAAGCCGGAGTCGAGGTGGACAAAGATCAAGGCAGAGGATCGTCGTCGCCAAACCCTATATATATATATATATATATATATTTTTTATATATATATATATATATATATATAAATATATATATATAATATATATATATATAATATATATATTAAAATATATATTTTTAATATATATATATATATATATATATATATAATATATTTTATATATATATATATTAAAAATTATATTTTTATATAATATATGTATATATATATATATATATTTATATATATATATATATATTATCTATATATATATATATAAATATATATATAATATAATATAATAGATATATATATATATATATATATCTATATATATATATATACCCAATAAATCTGAATTATTACTAAATAAAAATAAATATTTTGTATCCCTATATATTAAATCTATTTAAAGTTATATAATAAAAACTCATTTGCATATATATATATATATATATATATATATTTTAAAATATATATATATATATATATATATATATATATATATATATATATATATTATAATATATATATACTTATTTAACTAATAAGGAATACACTAGCTCTATGTTCATAAAAAAACTTAAATAAATATTTAATAAATAAATAATGTAAATGACTATAATAACCCTATCTAGGATAGTGTAGGTGACAAATCTACCCTTCTAAAAAATTGCGTCCTCGAAATTAGAGCAAACTAGCACATGAAACGCAAGCAAGAATAAGAGAATAATACCTTAAGGCTCGAAGAGATAAGGGTAACGCTCTTGCATCTCATCCTCTCTCTCCCAGGTAGACTCACCTGGAGAGTGATGCCTCTATGCGACACGAACCAAGGGTATAACCTGATTCCGGAGCACCTTCTCTCGACGATCCAGAATCTCCACAAGCTGCACTGGATAGTTGAGAATAGGCCCCACCTCTATCGCAGAATGATACAATACATGGCTAGGATCTGCTATGTACCGTCTCAGCTACGACACATGGAACACGTTATGAACTCCCTCGAGCGTAGACGGCAAGTCTAGTCGATAGGCCACTGCACCGACCCTTCAAGAATAGTGAAAGGCCCGATGAAGCGCAGACTAAGCTTCCCACCTCGGTCATAACGAATCGTGCCCTGTTCGGAGAAATCCTCAGGAACCCCAAATTGCCAACCTAGTCACAAAATAAGTCTCAACACAATCTTAAACACCTATCACAATGAGCAAAAAAAAAACTAAAACTATACCTCGAATTCTAACGTCTCTGGTGCTACGCCCTAATATCACCGCCTATCCTGGGCCACCCAAAGTCTATACTTGATCTACTACATGTTCACCTACCAAGACATGATACTAGCTCCTAGAGTTAACACTTGTATTTCTACTCTTCTACATAAATTTCTATTGCAATATCAATCGCAGATAAGGTTAAAGTTCTAGTTATCATCTTTAACTTATCTAAAGAAAACAAACCAAATATCTAGACTAGTCACTTACCTCTAACCGGATCTAGTGGGTGGAAATCCCTTCCGAACTGGGGCTTTAGTTCGAAGGGTTGTACTAGGATAGGCTCACATCAGGTGTAGATAACCCACAAAACAGGCACAATCCCTTCCTCTTTTACGGTTGATCCGTACATGCCCCAGCTTCTTATAAATAGAATATATGGCATTGGCTGAAAGTTTGGGCGCTCCCGAGGCCCAGGGTGGAACTGCTCCTTACTCTCTTGGAACTATGATCTTTTCTCCGAGAATGCACTAGGTCCCTCATCTCCTGTATCCTCTGTTTCTGCTCTTTTAACCTCTCGGTATGAACTCTTTGTGCCTCTAACACGTCTTAGATGAGCCCAAATAATGAGTTCCATCAATGGGCAAACCTCCTGAGAATATGGTATGGGGTACCACTCCGGAGATAGAGAAGGAGGCGAGGAAGACTCTCCATCTCGGACGAAACTGCAGCCCTATCTTGAATGGTAGGGAAACTCTCTGGTGAGGCTGCTACCACCTCCTCAATGGCAGGAGGTGCAACTACCCACTGGTCAACCGAAGGGGTCACTACCTCCTGAGTAGTAGGCGTTGGAAGTACGCCACCAGTCGTGTCCGGAATTACAGCTGCTCTCATACGACGGGCTCGGGCACGGGCGCCATACTAAAAAGTTAGGTAGGAAAACAGGGAATCATTGAAGGTTGTAAGACAGGTTATCATAATAATGACTGATAATTATCATAATAACTGAAGAACTATCTACAAAGGGTTACCAGTTTATAATACACCGTATACTATGGTTTCGGTTATGGTAAACTCAACTTACTGGCACACTATCCAGGATACATACTACACTTTATGGGATACTACCTTCTATTGTCTACCTCAAAAGAATATAGTTAAATAATAGCATATGGGGCTCGATTGAATGGGTCACATGTGTCATGTGGGTAGTAAGCTTAATGTGGGTCGTGTCCATATTTTGGGTAATAAGTTTGGGTCAAAATGGTGTCCCCAATTCGAGTCGGAAATAAAAGTGGCTTCGTAAGGTGAATCAAGATTGGGTCTTGTGTCAGAAAAGTCGTACGATAAATAAAGCACAAGATAGTGTGCCTGAGCGGGACACAAAGGTCATGGGCGTAGGGTGTCTTGTCTAGATCATGCAGGTGAAGTTGGTTTTGAAAAAACAACTAGTCTTGTGCTCCTAAATTAAAAGTCATAAAATGTGCATATGATATCGTAAATAAAAGTGGAAAAGGTCAAATGGCCTAAATTGATCCGAAAGTTGCGATACGAAATAGTACAAGGGAACAAGTTTGATTGGGACATGATATATCAAATGAAGATAATCTTATGTACTACAAATGCATAAAGAAAATTTCTAGAGATGACATCTCTGACGCTCCAGAAATCAAAGTCACGGAAAGCATCCAATGATAAAAAATTTCTTTGAAAATATTTATTTAGAAAATTTAAAATAAACCCTAATATCTATCTCAGTTTCTCTATCGCCTTACACTACTTACCTTCTTCTTGTGATGAACACTAGTGTACACCGCAATCACGCACCCTATTGATACATTCGTCTATCTAGAATACTCTCTCTAGGGTGTCTACCCAAGTCTTGACACTGTCAACACAAGGCACTAACTCCTCTATATGATACTTGGATGGTACCCCTATACTAGGTTGCTCATGTCTCTCCTCCAACTAGTTGCTAAACTATTGGTGCCTAAACTTATATACACTTGAGATACTTCGACTCTTACTACTAGGGTACTCCTCCTATTCTGGTACCTGGTGCAACTCCTACCTTGACACTCATCTTACACTTTAGGGTTCTCATCTGTATTTAATTATCAAAAATCATATACAATTACTTCTAACCATACTCTAAACTATTAACACAAAACTCAAGGACACAGACCAATGCAAGGCACCAAGCCATCACAACACGAAGAACTTATAATGAAGTGAGGCTCTACAAGGATCTAGACTAAAGAACTGAAAGTATCCTTACTCCTAAGCTAATTGATGGTGGAACATAACCTATAATAACAAGGCAAATGATAGAGATGACATGTTAGGACCCTTCTCAAGATCAATTGATAATCATAAGCGTCTGTCCAAAATTATGATACCGGAATCCTTGCCATGCCAGTAAGCAAGATTGTGATAAACGGTAGATTCCATAACTGGGTATCCATGTCGTCTGGAATCCTAGCCACGCCGACTAGTATAGCTACGAGAATCTCAAATTTCATGACCAAGATATGTACATCCTAAGTTAGGTCTCTACGTTTCCGCCACGTCGGCTAATATAGCTGCGATAAACTCCAGGTTCCTAACCAAGTAAATGTTTACCTTCCCAGTTATTTTCCTCAATATACGTTATCAGAAGATACCGTAACTCAGGCCATAACATTCACTTTATATGAAATCAAATCAACGAAACATCAAAATCAATTTTAAAATCATGAAGCAAGGGCGAACAGAAACAAGAGGAAGGGAATTCAAATTGAAGTTCAAACATGATTCTCAAGGGTCATCCCAAGAATCTCTCAAGAATTCCTAACTGTGATTAAGTAACTGCTATCATAACCTAGAACCTATATCCTAATTACAGGCTCATATTAGTACTCTAAGGTACCATTACGAAATTGCACTAGTTGCGACTCTGACCTGCATGCCCCAAAAAAAATATGTCACAACCTGCACCCTATTTAAGGGAACGAGCAGTGGGTACGTCCAGCCTACGCCGCAGAGTCGACGGTAGAACGCTGTCTAGGTCATCTAGAACATAGAACATCTAAGACACAATAATATAACATGTTATCTCCGTACGGAGGATATAATCATAACTTAATCACAAAAATCGAAAGAAGATAAGCACAAAATAATAATGATAAAGATGGAAATACATAGACTAAATAACAACAGAGTCACAAACACCAGTTCAAAATTTAAAGACATAAAACAATCTCAAATAAGTTCTACAGACCCAAAGTGTCAAGATAGAATACAAATCCAAACAAGCTAGCTAATCTAAGTCACTACCTACAGGCGGTGTGTCCTATACGTACACCGGATCCACAGGCAGGTCCTGGTCGTAGACTTCATCTATGCAGATCCGTAGAAGGTCGGGCAATCTGCATCTAAGTCCTCTAAAAAATATTGAGGTTATCCTGTCAGGATATGAGCAAGTACAAACGCCAACCAGTTCCATGTGAATTGACAAATACTATAATGACAATTATAATAAAATCAATATCAAATGTCAGACTAAAAATAAAGTAGTACATGTAAAACTGGATATCATGTCAGGGAGTGAAATACTGGAATGTAAAATTATATGAAATCTGATGTATAAGTAAATATAAACAGTGCCTTGAGCTATTAGAGCGTTATGTGATCGGCTTGGTCAAGATCAGTTTGTTTTATTTGTCCCGACTATCACAAGAAGGATTATTATATATAGGGTCTAGCCATCCAACATGGAAAGCGAGCACAAGGAGTAACGGATCTCGCTACACCCTACGTACGTAGGGTGGAGCAAGCACAAAAAAGTTACAGGATGGATATGATCACATAACCACTAATAACTCCCTATTTCCGAATAGTATATGGATCCGGACATGTCACATGACACAAGATTCTCTAAGAGGGTAGCAAATCCTTTAGGAATCGTGTCTATATAGATACAGAAAACAATATCGAACAATATACCAATATACCAAGTAACACAGAAATGACATCTCATGATAAGATCCGACGTATACTAGTCTGTGAACCATTGTGTCGAGAATCAAATAAAATACTATAACTGAATCAAATAGTAGATATCAAGACAATAAAAACTATCAGAGAATGTACTCGCCTGCTGTCCTGAGCTGAGAAAATCGATACTACCAACCACTCAAATAAGCTACGAACGATCAACTCGCACAACAGTCTCCTAATGCTGAAACAGACATTACCAACATTCTCACTGTAGTCAAATTAGCTAGAATAGCCTACCCATAAGTCCAATTCTGGATACAGGAGCAAAACGGTAATTTTGGACAAAATAATGTCTGCCGTTGGATTCGCTTTGTACCGAAAAATGTGCTAGTATTTACGATCTCTAAAGTTATCAAACTACATTTCTACAAGCTGATTTAATTCTGGTGGCCAAAGTTAGATTCCGGTGGGCCGTACAATCGTATGTCCAAAGTTAGATTCCGGTGGGCCGTGCACAAATTTGTCCGTTGGATCGGATCGCGAGTCCGCCAAAATAGCGTTCCGGTCAACCTTCTCAGAATCGAAACCAAATTTGGCATACATGACCAGAAAAATGACATAGTCCTGTTGGCATAAGTTTTGTCTCGAGATGACGAACGTGCACAAAGTAATTGGAAAATTTGTAAAAAATTGATACGATAAATTTGACCAATATGCATCAAATTCATCGTGCACACGCAACAATTTAAATTCTGTCAAAGTCTACATGTCCGCGAAGTCGATACGCACCTTTCGATGCTTTCGGTTTGCGACCAAGTCGACTGATTTGTCAAGGTGCATGCCGTATCAGGAAAATGTCCAAAAATTTAGTTTTTGAAAAAAGTTTTTTCCTCAACTTCACCAACGAATTACTTTCTGTATATATATGAAAATCAAATCTACAAGAAGGGATTTGATCTCCTATAGGTTGTCTATAAGTCTCTCCAAACAGATTTTTGAATCAGTCGATGGATTGGCAAAACATTGCCTTCTAAGTCAGGTCCATGAACGAGTATTCTGGTTCGTTTTGAACAGATTTTTCATCAACTTGGGTTCAATTTTTAACTAGATTTAGATCCAATTTATTACAAAACTATCCATTGAATTAGAAAGGTGTAGGTTAGGTTCATACCGGAAGAAACGCTCAAAAATTGATCGTGCGAGCACGATGAAATGCCGCTCCGAAGTCGGCTCCGCGGTGCTCGCTGCTGCTGTCAAAACGTACACGTCCGCGTTTTTCGGCCACGGTAGCGGCTCCGTACTACCAAAATATCTCATATTAGCGACGCCTAACAACGTCGCTAAACGGTAAAAGAATGCTGCTAACTTCTGACAGCGACATTTTTAGCGACATTTCGGACATGTCGCGTTATTCATGGTCGCTAACTTGTAAAACGTCGCTATCGACATCCTTCGGCGATGTTCGATGTCGCTAGTTTTAGCGACTTTTACCGACAAAAATGTTGCTAATTAGCGATGTAACATTTCGTTGCTGATTGTCGCTGTCCATTCAGGTTTTAGCGACGTTACAGTCAAAGATTAGCAATTTTTTTGACTCTATATCCGGCAATTTTTTGGTTGCCATGTCATTATTTTTGCGACGTTTTATGACGTACGATACTTGAATACCGACGCTCGGATACTAGATTTGCTGACCTGTATAATTTGCTACATCAATGTATCTACGACGTTCTACGACAATTAGCGACGTTTTGATTCTCAGTTTTGTGACGGTCTAGCGACATATGTATGCGTCGCTGACGGTCGCTATGCACCGCTAATTCCAAAAAAATGTAAAAAATAGAATGCAGTATGCATTTCACATAAATAACAGTTACATTAAAAATATTTTACCTGTATTTAGAGTTTCAGTTTACAAATAATAGACCCGGTGCAACCCTCCGTAGAATTTCCTAGGTTCGCCGACCCTTTCGGTAGAACACTCAACACTGGTAAACCAATATAGAGACAAATAATAATAATGCACTACGAGTAATCAAATAAATAGAATCGAACGATCAGAAAGACAAAAAATAGCCGGGTGGATATAGTGGGTCACCAATAAATACATAAAGACCCAACAATGGGTCACCAACACAACAAATGAAAACAAGTCCAATAAAGGACTACGCCTATTCAGGATGATGATGAGGAAGAGGAGTAGGCAGTACCTGCACCTAGGACACCAGAACCTATACTGCTCCGAGGTCAGCATCACCGGTGATGACCCATCAGTAGGAGGAAGATGAAGCTGTAGAGCCGCTGCAGTCGTGTGGATGCCGAAGAACGACTAGGAAGTATCCGCTCCATGGCCAGCAGTCTGGAGTTGGTAGAATCCATAACAGCCGCCAGCCTCGAAACCTGCTCACCAATGGCCGCCTTCGTCCCGTACAACACATGAACGGCAAGATCCGTCCTCTCCTGTACCGTCTGAACGGTACGATCCGTCCTCTCGCCCGTCTCCGTGTGCTCGAGCATATCAAATTGTACGGTGAGGGCCACATAGTCCATCTGCGATTGAGACTGGGACTACTCCTTCATCCTCTGTAACAGCTCGTCATGCAGCTCAGTAACCTGGCGACAGAGTTCCCCCACTCGGACCGACTCCTTTGAGAGATGTGGGGAATGTACACTGGCGGAGGAGGCTCTGGATGACTGCGTTGCCACAAAGGCGTCGTAGGATCACATACCATAATACGTACCCCTCTGAAGACCACCAATGGCGTCATCCAGCTCGTTCATCGTCCGAGCCGGAGGGGGCTGCAAGGAATTACCAGCCCCTACCTCCGTAAATGCACTAGTAACCTCATGCTCTAGCCTAAGATACTCATCCTAGAAAAGTACGTATCTCAATAAGCATAATATTTACTACCAACCTAGTTGTTCCACGTCTATGGATATATTTGCATATTTCTTAAGTTATAATAAGTAAGTGACACGTAACGTAATACTTACATAGCTCTGCGTGGCCCGATCATCGATGAGCTTTCCGTCCTTCCGATGGATAGCCAGAAAGACCGTCACCATGTTGGGGTTCACACCCTTCTTTACCTGTTATAATAAATATTTTTGAAATTAAACATTTTATTACTACTTTTATTAAAATAATATTACAGTACATACCAGGCTACGGAAATGTTCCGTCATGGGAATCGAGCCACCACACCACTTTCTGCTCTCGTCCTAGCCACCTTTGCTTCTTCGACCGTTCCTTGTACCTAGGAGCGTCGAATCTTGCCTTCATGGCAGTCCACTGCTCGGGCGTGATCCAACCTTGGATCCCTTTTTCGGAACGGTCTCGAGCCTTCTAGTCGTCGATCGCATCCCGGATCAACTTGGCAGCAACGACAAAAATTGCTTCTCATTCGTATCAGCCCGGTGTGGTGGATAAAACATATTTTCTACAAGAATTAAATTAGTTAGCTATACAATATGCATAAAATATGATTTATACTAAAAGAAATATACTTTAGTTACCTTGAAGCGGGCAAACCAGAATGCCTTCCTCTCGTCCGAGGCATCCGAGTAGTTGATCCAAGGGCCCCCGTAGTTGGACCTCAGAAATAGCCCCAATGCCATCTAAATTGACGGAAGATGATATCTACACAACGATAATTAAATTCATTAATATATAGATATAAGTATATATAAAAGTTAACTAATTAACTTATTTTGTAGGCCCGTCGAACCAAATCTCCATCTTCATCTCGTTCGGAGGGGCGCATGGATCACTCGATCATATGGAGACGGCATAGGTGCGACCTTCTCCACCCATTCCTCCATCTCCATAGTTCTGTCTGCAGGAGGAACGCTGCTGGACATAGATTCTGGCCTAGAACTATCCGTCCCAGGAGTACTGCCACGTACCGTCGATGCAGACGGAGATCTGAGTGGCTGGTACACTAGAGTACTAGGAGATGAGGGACCGGCACTGTCATCCACTAACGGAGTACCACTCCGTCCACCGGTGGAACCTCTACCTCCACGGGATACTTCTCTACCGTACGGTGGTACGATCCTCTGCGTCATCCCATACCTGATAGAAATAGATATCTATAAGATAATAACCATACATTTAACATATCACAGTTTATAAAAATAGACCCGGAACAACCCTCCGTTGAATTTCTAGATAATAACCATGCATTTAACATATCAAAGTTCATAAAAAGACCCGGAGCAAACCTCCATAGAATTTCTAGATAATAACCAAGTCTGGATAATAGCAACCAAAACATCCAATCTAGATAATAACCATGTCTAGAAAATAAGAAACATCAAGAGTTGTAAAAACATCCAAGTCTAACACAAAAATAAGTTTACCAGAAATAAATCCGATCAAAAGTCATATCATACTGCTATACCATCTACGCAGGCGCAGAGAGATCTCCTCCTCAGCCATTGCGCATAAGTAGGATCCATGCCAGAAAGATCAATATCATAGGAGCTGGATGACTGGAACTCCCGGTGTAACTGTCTTCTGGTGCCACCTCCTCCTTCATAGCTATCTCGGCTTTAGGAATCACTTCCTCCTTAATAGTAGGAGAAAGTTCTTCCTTGACCTTATCTCTGCTTTAGGTACCACTACCTCCTCAGCAGCAGCAGGAAGCACTACCTTCTCAGCAGCAGGAGGTACCATTACCTCCTCGGTAGCCATCTGTGCCTCTCTCAAGCGACGTGCTCGGGTCATAGGTGCCATCTGGATAGATTGATGGAAACATAGAGATTAATTAGGGATTAAACAAAATGACAGTATTAGACGTGTAATATGGAAGATTCATTATTGTATGAGATTAATTAGTGGTTAAACATATTTTACATTTTATTTTACTTTCAACCATCTTCTAAAAATTTATCTTCTTCGTTCTTCGCGTCCCATCTTCCTCTTCCTTCTCATCTTTGCTTTCATCTACTTCGTTTTTCTCTTCGGATACTTCTACCTCTTCTATACGATTAGACGTGTAATATGAAACTTCATTGTATCCACGTCAACTGTATTTGTTATGAGAGGTAGCTCGTCCTCCTGATAAGCTATTTGTCAACATCGTAGGTATTTCTGGCTTTAGTCTTGCATACTGCCTACCAGTCCAACCTAGTTGTTCCTCATCTAGGATAAGAAGTAAAATAAACTAGTTAAGCCTGACTTGCTAGGACAAATGGTTCGTATCCTTGATATCGACGGCGGTAGTTAATCCACAAGACCATACTTGTCAATTTTTAACCTTGATCTTGGATCAGTTCGAACCAATCACACCTGAACAATACATCTTAGCCGGCTCTATACCGTAGTTATGTCAACTCCACAATCTCCTGTAAGACACCATAAAAATATTACCCGGATCTATCTTTGTAGTTTGTAGATCGGATACACAAACAACTACTTTTGGTCGAATCAAGATCTGGAAAGTTCTCTCTAATCGGAGCATTTGTTGACTTGAACCTAAACCCATTTACACAATAGCTTGGCCATATTTAGACAGAATAAATGGGCCCCTTGGCTGGAGTTCTAATAGACTCATTCTCTAGTATTGCGTCCAAAATCGACCGAAATACCACAAGATAAGAAAATAAATTCAGATATCTTCGATCAAAGTGCTTCCATGCTTCTCCATCAGATGGGTGATCCAAAACTCTTTCGATCTGTTTCCGTCTATGCCAGTTTCATATTTTTGCAGTCTCCTTCACCAAACAACCTCTACAACTGCGGCGTCAACGGCAAATAGTACATCGAATCAGTAGGCTTCCTTGCACTGGGAGTCCTACTTGAACTTGTGCCTTGTAGCGATCAGTACCATAAAATATGCACATCTTCTTACTTGTCGTCTTTGTAGTACAACATGCACCCGTTGCGACATGCATCAATTTTTTTGTATCCCATCCAGAGAGATCTCACCATCCTCTTAGACCGGTAGAAGTCTGTAGGTAACTTTGTACCTTTCGACAAGATCTTTATAATCTATTCGATGATTCGGTTGTAGCATTCTTGAGACATATTTAAATCAGACTTGATGCTCAGCAGTCTTGTAACCACCTCCAACGGTGAATGATCCTCACAACCCGAATACAAAGGAGTCTTTGCATTCTCCAACAATACCATGAACTTCGCAGCATCGGCATTCGGTGCCTCCCTGCTGCATCATGATTGTCTGGATCGAAACTAGGCCCCGCAGCATCAAAAATCATGTTCATCCATCCTTCGTCGTAATCAGCGTGGTCATAGACATCCATATACGGGAAATTAGGCTCCGGCTCCGATGCTAAAGGCACAAGTTCTCCATGTGATGTCCACTGATAATAATTTGGTATAAAATCTCTCGAGTACAAATGATATATCACATCCACTTCTTGATGATATTCCATGTTGCGATATCTCACACATGGACACTTAATTTTGGTACGGTCATGAACTGAGGGAACGCCTTGGCGAACTGCAGGAATTGCTCTACCCCATGTATAAATTCATCCCGTACAGCGCACATGTCTTCAGGATGACAATTGTACATCCACGAACGATGTTGCAGATAGTAATTCATATCTATTTGATAATAATTCTGTAAAGATAGATACACATTATTCGAGTATATTCCAAATTGATGCATATAGACACATGAGTATCAAATGAGTGTCGTCACATGCTCAACAGAAGGCCCCCTCTCTGACGCTGCCCCCCTGACCCCCCTCTACTTCCCTGCTTCTAATTCGACTCTCTCAGCATCCTTTTCAGCATCATATGATATCTTCCACAACTTCAGCCTAGAGAAGTATCAAAATATTATGTTAACCAAGGTTCACAGTATCGGTATTGGTATCGAATTCGATTTTGGTATTATTTACGGTTGATATCCTGAATCTCATAGCTTCCGCTAGCAGAGCACAATGTAGAGCCAAACGTGAAACTGAGCTTCACATTCAAAATATTAGAAGTAAAAAGTTTTCGATTGGTGGTGGGACGAGTCAGAATCCTTTCTCGTTCCACCACCAATCGAAAACTTTTTACTTCTAATATTTTGAATATGAAGCTCTGCTTCACGTTTGGCTTTACATTGTGCTCGCTAGCGGAAGCTTTGAGATTCATGATATCAAATGTAAAAGATACCGATAACGATACCGATACCGAAACCGATATTGTGAACCTTGGCTAATATATATATTTCCACACTTCTTTAGGGTGAGAATGAGGTAGATATCCTAGGATGCGGAATAGTCGGCTCAATGACCCGAATGAGAAGAAAGAAAGTAGGGAAGCTCACTTTATACACTCTAGGATACTACGATATACTACTAGTATAACTCTATACACTCTTACTTATGCAAGTATTTTGAGGCAATCAGCGTTATACTAGATTTCCGAAAAAATCTATAACTCTGATAGGCCCAAAAGGCTTGGCATAAGTAAATCTAACTTCTATAGAACGGCTCAAAACACTGTACCAATCATATCTACACTTATAGGACACTTTATACATAGGTACTAGGATACTTTTTAGCATGGTTCTCAGAGTAGGTAATCCCCAATATCTTATGATACTCTATACACTATAGAGGATACTCTATAGGTACTAGGATACTCTATACACTCCAGGTAATAGGATACCCTATATACACTCTAGGTACTAGGATACTCTATATACACTCTAGGTACTAGGATACTCTATATACCAAGGTTCACAGTATCGGTATCAGAATCGGTATCGAACTATTCATACGAGTATTGGTATCGGCGATATCGGTAATATCGGCGGTTTCGGATCGGAGTATCGAATTTTTTGGTATCGAAAAAATAATTATTAATAAATTATTTATATTTAAAAACATATATTTTATACATTTAGGCATAATTTAAGTATTTTCAGTGTTATTTCGTAGTACCTTTGAAATTAAATAACATTGTAATCACCCTTAGCGATTGGTTTACATAATAGATTTATTTTCTTTTTACATGTTTTTACAATCTTATTATGCTTTAAATCCTTGATGATTTTTCTTTTTCGATTAATTTTCTTTGCCGAATTGACCGAAAAAGAGACCCTCAATGTTGGTATCGGATCGGGATATGCCAAACCGTATCGGTATCGACCGTATCGGATCGGTATCGGCCGATACTTTAAACCATGCTATATACTTCTTAGGATACCTCATGTTCTAACTGTCACAGGATACTCACCTCCTAGACACTCAAGTTCACTCATAAGATACCTCACTCTAACACTCACTCACTAGGATGTACATTAGCCTATAGCCACTTGTGTTCTCAATGGGGTTGCCACATAAAACTATTTTTGACAGTCACCTCCTCTCCAAACTGTCACATACTCACAAGCATGTGAGTGTGACACACCAAACAGCATGTCGTGTCAGCGTGTCATGTCAGTATGTGTGTGTCATGTCATTGTCGTGTCAGCGTGTGTGCGTATCGTGTCAGCGTGTGTGTGTTTGTGTCAATGTTTGTGCATGTCGTGTCTGTGTTAGCACGTCAGAAGGAGGAGCTAGGGTTAGGGTTTATCTGTCTTGGTCAGAGTCGGGTCGGGGTCGCCGGGGATGGAGCAGCGGCGGAAGGGACTAGTCGGGTCGGCGTTGACGAGGGGAAGGATGTCGCCGGTGGAGGTGCGACGGAGGGACTGGGGTCGCCGATGGAGGGGGTTCACCGAGGGGAGGGGGTCATCGCGGGAAGGGTCACCAGAGATGAAAGTGGGGGAAGGGGGTCACCGGAGATGAGAGGGGGAGGGGGAGAGATTTGGGGCTCGAGGCGCAAGGAGATCAAAAATTTTGGAGGAAAGAAAATGAATTCGATCGTTCCCAGCACCCTATATGAAAGATTTTAGCGACATCTTATAAAACGTCGCTAAACGTCACGGTTAACTAATAAACTTGCGACGTACTGGAGTAAGAGTCGCAAAACGTTGCTGAATAAATCAATCAGCGACGTTCTACGACTAAACCGTGACTTGTTCTTTCCAAACCATAATGCTAGTCACTATCAGTCGCTAAACGTCGCTGAATACGACGTTCAGCGACGTCACTTTGATACGTCGCTAAATACACAAAAAATAGCAACGTATTTAGCCAGAGTCGCTAATGTCGTCGCCAATATAACTTATGTTGGTAGTGCCGGTGTTTCGTGATGGCGGTGCTGGGTTGGTGTCATACGACTAGGGTTAGGGTTTTGGAAAAAAAACTCTCCCTCTCTCTATCTATCGTATATATAAGGGGGTTGTCGGGTTTGCTTGGCTTAGTTAAATAGGGCTCGGGTTTAGGTGGGTTGGGTGTGTGTTGGTGTTTTCTCTGTGTGTGAGTGTGTTATATATTAGATATATTAATACATGTGTATATACATGTCACGTCCGATTCCATAGAATCGATAGTCGTCGTCCGGGCATGATGCCGTGCGAACCTAAGTTGCGATCGCACAAGGCGTAGTCATAAGTTATCCGAAACACAACATCAAGTTAGAGTACGCAGAGAAATTGATTGACACATTTGAAATAGAAGTAGACTTTTTCATTGATAATAAAACTTCATTTACATTGACTCCATTACAATCATTGCCGCACGGGCTACAACATGACTCAACTTACAAAACGAACGCTGATGAGATAGTCGTTCCATATATTATATCCCTTTTACAAGCAAAATAGTTACACTTTCCACCTGCGATCGAGAGAAGCTGAGTCGTCATTTCTTTCTTTTGTACTGCGTACGGAGTCTTCAAAAGGATTCAGAAACAAGCCTTCAACACACGGACTAGGCTTCAAAGTGTTCGCACCGCCTTGAGCTTTAAGTGGCACGTCCTTCGTGGTTCGGGGTACCTGCGTGGAGAGCGAGGATCAGTACAATAGACTTTGTACTGGTGCATGGCAAATTAAGTTCCAAGCTCTCATTTAGTTGAAGAGTTATATGACTTAGTTTAAATATTTCTAACCATCCTAATGAATTTCAAAAAGCTATGATAAACATAATGTAAAATACGTTAGAACTTACCCACGGCGGACCGCGTCACGCCTTATGAAACTTACCATGTTCTTCCCTGTCGATTGTTATCATTTTTTTCATACCAAGTGTAATATTACGTGTGTTTGGTCACTGACATCACAAGCCATCCTGGACTATAGCTTTGTTAGCCGGGGCCCTTGCAGCGCAAGTAGCGAGCCCCGCTGCAAGTCCCCGCTTAACCCGTGCTATCATCCAGCACAGCTATACCGTGTTTCCTCCTAGGCCGAGTCGTTCCCGTGGCCCCGGGTTGTCGCTCGAGGAAACTCTCTCCTTGTCGACAAGTTGTCCAATAACCGAGTTAAGACATTATTTAGTTATTAAGGTATATCCTACGTTCTCTTTGAAAACTTGATCATTTTATCGTGTTCGTGCCCTTGCATTCATTCTTTCATTCGCAACAACACTATCGATTTACCTAAGAAGGGGGTCAAGAAAAGAAGGGTCAGCCACTCACCTTGAGTTTACTTCAGGCGAGAGACTTGTTGGTCGTGCTAGACGTCGCCTACGCGATTACCTGAAATCGCACAAGCAACCGATTAGAACACTGTATTATTCAAGAAGTTCGATAGGAAATGCGAGTTCGAAATGCAAGCCAAAAAAACCATCGAAAACATTCACGAAAATGCATTCAGAAAACAAAGCCAAAACCAACGCAAGCGGCGTAAAAAGCAGAGCAACGGGAGGTCTCTCCCGACTCAGCCGCAGAGTCAATCCTTGAGGCGCAACCCGAGGAATATGGGACTTTGGTTCCAAAGAAGCCATTTCATAACGGGAAATGGATCTTAATTCAACCGTTTCCGTTCGATATACTCGATCGATCCCGACCTATCGGTCCCGACCGAATCGATAGCGACAATGTTCCTTTCTCGCATACCCCGTGGACAGAGAACGGGGCACGATGTAGGGACGGGGCACTACACCATAACCAACTAAGAAAAAGTTTGTCCTCGAAACTTAAGAATAGAACCTACCTCTACAAGAACAATTAAGGAATTTTTCCTTTATTTCTGACTCAAGCTCCCACGTCGACTCTTTGACCGAATGGTTTCTCCAGAGGACGCAGACGAGAGGAATAGCACAATTACGGAGAATTTATCCTTGTGCGCCAAGATTTACACCGGCTCTTCGACATATGTCAAGTCGCTTTCGTCCAGCTTACCCAAATCTACCACATGGCTCGGATCATGTACGTACTTCCGTAATTATGAGACATGGAAGACGTCGTGTACCTCTGACAATGCAGGCGGCAAGGCAATTTGGTAAGCTACCGGGGTGACTCGCTTCAATATCTCGAATGGACCAACAAATCTTAGGCTCAATTTCCCCTTCGTACCGAACCTGGAAACTCTATCCATGGGCACTACTATCAGGAACACATGGTCGCCTTCTGAGAACTCGAAGGGGCGTCGGTGCGTATCGACATAGCTCTTCTGCCGGCTTTGTGCTATCTTCAATCTCTCCCATATTAACTTGAGCTTCTGTACGGTCTGTTCCACCAGCTCCGGACCAAGTATCTGTCGTTCTCCGACTTCATTCCAGCAAATGGGCGATCTGTACATCCGACCGTACAAAGCTTCATACGACGCCATTTAGATGCTGGACTGATAGCTGTTGTTGTATGCAAACTCGGCCTGCAGTAGATGAACGTCTCAACTTGACTTCAAGTCGATCGCACAGAGTCGTAACATGTCTTCAAGAATTTGGTTCACCCGCTCTGTTTGGTCGTCAGTCTGAGGATGATAAGCTGAGCTAAACTTTAACTTGGTCCCCAACGCTGAATGAAGACTACTCCAGAAGCACACTACGAACCGTCCATTCCGATCCGAGACGATAGATACTGGGACCCCGTACAGTCAAACTATTTCTTCAAGGTATATCTGAGCAAAGCGGTCGATGTTCCAAGTAACATTGATGGCGATGAAGTGCGTTGACTTGGTTAGTCGATCGACGATGACCCAGATGGCGCCGTTCCCCCGCGGCATCCTCGGCAAGCCAACAACGAAGTGCATAGTGACATGATCCTATTTCACTTTGAAATGGCAAGGTTCTGCATCTTTCCGCCCGGTCGCTGGTGCTCGACTTTGACTTGCTGACAGGCCATACACTTTGACACAAAGAGCGCTACGTCCCTCTTCATACTATGCCGCCAAAAGATAACGCGGAGGTCCTTATACATCCTGGTGCTACCAGGATGCAAAGAATATTTTACATAATGCGCCTCCAACATTATCTCCTTTCTAAGTTTTGCGTCGTCCAAAACACATAGTCGTCCCTTCACTCGCAACACTCCCGACTCGTCCTCTACAAAGTCGGACGCTTTCTCTGTCGATATCAGCTTCCGCATCTTCTCCAGGTATGGGTCGTCCTTCTGAGCAGACTTGATTTCTCCAACAGGCTCGGTTACACCCGCAGTTGCGCCAACTTTACGTCTCTAAAATGAACTCGGAGTTCAATGCCATTCCTTCCAAGTCACGCAGCAGTCGATCGTTGATGCATAACGAAGCTAAGTACTTACGGCTTAGCGCATCCGCTACAACATTTCCTTTGCCCGGTGTGTAGTCGATTGATAAGTCATAGTCTTTGATCAGTTCGAGCCATCGCCTCTGCCGCAAATTCAGTTCTTTCTGGGTGAAAAGATAATTGAGGTTTTTGTGGTCCGTATAAATCCTGCACGCCACGCCATAGAGATAGTGACGCCACAGCTTCAACGCGAACACAATTGTCGCTAGTTCTAGGTCGTACGTGGGTAGTTCTTCTCGTGCGGCTTCAACTGTCGGGAAGCAAAAGATATCACCTTGTCCCGCTGCATGAGCACACACCCCAAGACCTGGCCAGAAGCATCGGTGAAGATTTGAAATCCCTCTGTCCCTTCAGGAAGGGCAAGTATCGGGGCCGAAACGAGCCGTTGTTTGAGCTTCTGGAAGGAAGCTTCACAGTCGTCTGACCACATGAATGCGACTCCTTTCTGGATGAGGCGAATCAACGACGATACAATCATCGCGAAGTCCTTCACGAAGCATCGGTAGTATCCCGCCAAGCCTAGGAAGCTTCGAATTTTGGTAACTGATGCGGGCCGTTTCCAATCAGCAACTGCCTCGACTTTCTTCGGATCGACTGCGATGCCCGCGACGGAGATGATGTACCCGAGAATGAGACGATGTTCAGCCAGAATTCGTACTTACTCATCTTCACATACAACTGATTCTCTCGAAGGGTTTGGAGTACCGTCCGCAGGTGCTCTGCATGTTGCGCTCGATCCTTCGAGTAGACGAGGATGTCGTCGATGAAGACTACTACGAATTTGTCAACGAACGGATGGAACACCCGATTTATTAGATCCATGAAGACGGTAGGGGCATTTGTCAGACCAAATGGCATTACGAAGAACTCGTAGTGGCCATAGCGAGTACAGAAGGCAGACTTCGGCACGTCATCTGGCGTGACTTTGAGTTGGTGATAACCCGATCGCAGATCAATTTTCGAAAACACCGTTGCACCTTGGAGCTGGTCAAACAAGTCGTCAATGCAGGGCAGGGGATATTTGTTTCGGATGGTGGCCTTATTCGATTCCGATAGTCGATGCAGAGCTGATCGATCCATCGTTTTTTTCACAAATAGTACGGGTGCACCCCACGGCAAGACACTCGGACGGATGAACCCTTTATCAAGTAATTTCTATAGTTGTTCCTTCAGTTCTTTCAATTCTGCAGGGGCCATTCTGTATGAGCTTTTGAGATCGGTCGGGTGTCAGAGAATGTGTCGATGGTGAACTCTATCTCTCGATCGGGCATCATGGGTAGCGCATCGGGAACACGTCTGGGAATTCTGCCACAATGTCGGTCTAAACCGCGGTTGCACCATCCTATCTCATGTCATGAACGGACGCTAAATAGCCTTCGTATCCGGAATACGGCAGCTTTGAGCCGAAATTGCCGAGTCACCATGCAGGTCGGCGATGCTTCACTACATGAATAGCAGAATTCGGCACTCCAGGTATACGGAAGGTTATCTTCTTTCCTGCGCAGTCGATAGTAGCGTTGTAAGGACCGAGCCAATCCATGCCTGTATGATGTCGAAGTCCTTCATATCTAGAACTATCGTATCAAGATCGATCTTTTGACCCCAATACATATGGTTCCTCCCCCGCAGGCTAAATTTGTTAGTAGTGGCACGCCCGAAGGCATACTTACGCTATGATCAAGGTCTAATGACATTACAGGAAATTTGTGCTCGGCGGCGAAGTCCGCCGATATAAAATTATACGAAGCGCCTGAATCAAATAACACACGAGTAGGTACATTATTGAAATTCAATATAACTGTCACCACTGTGTCGGAAGCGAATGTCTCGTCCCGAGTCAGGGCGAAGATGCTCCTTGAGCATTAGGACATCGGTCTTGGTTGTTAGGTTGAGCGGGCTGAGGAGGTCGGGGCGCCTGTCCTCGATTCTCTTGACGGTGTTGTTGTGGCAGGGCATTACGATTCTATTTTTTGGGGAATTCTCGTGCTTGGTGGCCCCTTGCTCCGCATTTGAAGCATCCTCCGTCGAGAATATGACAGTCGTTGGCATGGTAACCGAAGTTTTGACATTTGGCACAAGGAAATGGTGGGGTTCGTCCCTTGTTGCCGCTATGGTTTGGATGCTTTGATTTGTAGTTGTTGCCTTCCGTATAGCTTGGACGTTTGTGATTGGAGTGGCGCACAACGTCGGCAGCAACGGAAGGTTATTCACTCTCAAGGCGGAGAGCGTGATTCAGAGCCTCGCCCGTGGCCTTGTACTTCGGGTCCCCGACATGTGCACCGATAGAGCGTCGCAGACCTACTTCGAACCGTCGCACATGGCACTCCTCTGTAGGCAGAAACGCACTAGCAAATTTGGACAACTTGTTGAATTCTGCAACGTACTGTTCTACTGTCCGTTCCCCTATCTCAACTGCATGAATTTATTCTCCTTTGATTGACAAACGGCTGACGGAAGGTACTCGACTTAGAAAGTTTTGCGGAACGTGGCCAAGAGATCGGTGCTGTGTTATTGTCGCGTCGGATCGCTCGCTTGTGCACGGCCCACCAGTCGTGCGCGTTCAACCGTCGCTGAAGTTGTGCACAGGCGAATTACTTTGATTCTTCAATGCCGAGGAGCTCGAAGTGATCTTCCAGCTCTTCCAACTAGACGATTGCCATGGAAGGGCCTTCGGTACCGCTGAAGGAAGTACGACACGCTTTCTTGAACTCTGACACTTCAAAGTTGTACTTTTTTGGTGCCACCGATTGACGCTTGGGCTCCTCCGTGTTGACTTCAATAGGTTGGACTGCCGGCACGGTGACAGTAGGCATAGTCGCAGAATTTCTATTGGCCACAATCGTCTGGAAGATCTGCTGCAGAGTATCTAGTTGCTTTTGTTGCATCTTAGCTTGTGCGTCGAAGCGAGCTTCTAACTGGGCCTGTCGTACCTCTGTCTGTTGATGTCGGTTCTCGGACTGGTTCCGCTATGCCTCCATCATGCGCAGCATCCTTTCGATGGTCTTGTTAGAAGGTCCGGCCCGCGAACTACAAGACCCGCTAGAAGCGTTCTGCTTTGCTCGGCCGCGGGTTCCGACACTTCTGCAATACGAAGGCAAACGCATTCAGTCACTAATTATTACGGACTCATTGTATGGAACAACTTATCTCATCGATACGAGATCAAAGGTTTAAAACTCTAGACGCGAGGCCAAAGGATTTAAAGCCGTGCTCTGATACCATTATATCACGCCCCGATTTCGTAGAATCGATAGTCGTCCCCGGGCGTGATGTCGTGCGAACCTAAGTTGCGATCGCACAAGGCGTAGTCATAAGGTTATCCGAAACACAACATCAAGTTAGAGTACGCAGAGAAATTGATTGACACATTTGAAATAAAATTAGACTTTTTATTAATAATAAAACTTCATTTACATTGACTCCATTACAATCATTGCCGTGCGGGCTACAACATGACTCAACAAACAAAACGAACGCTGATGAGATAGTCGTTCCATACATTACATATCTTTTTACAAGCAAAATAGTTACACTTTCCACCTGCGATCGAGGGAAGCGAGTCGTCATTTCTTTCTTTTGTACTGAGTGCGGAGTCTTCAAAAGGATTAAGGAACAAGCCTTCAACACACGGACTAGGCTTCAAAGTGTTCGTGCCGTCTTGAGCTTTATGTGGCACGCCCTTTATGGTTTGGGGTACCTGCGTGGAGAGCGAGGATCAGTACATTACACTTTGTACTGGTGTGTGGCAAATTAAGTTTCAAGCTCTCATTTGGTTTGAAGAGTTTATATGACTTAGTTATGAATGTTTCTAACTATCCTAATGAATTTCAAAAGCTATGACATGCATAATATAAAATACATTGGAACTTACCCACGGTGGACCGTGTCGCGCCGTATGAAACTTACCATATTCTTCCCTGTCAATTGTTATCATTTTTTTCATACCAAGTGTAATATTACGTGTGTTTGGTCACTGACATCATAAGCCATACTGGACTATAGCTTTGTTAGCCGGGGACCTTGTAGCGCAAGTAGCGAGCCCCGCTGTAAGTCCCCGCTTAACCCGTGCTATCATCCAGCACAGTTATACCGTGTTTCCTCCTAGGCCGAGTCGGTCCCGTGGCCCGGGGTTGTCGCTCGAGGAAACTCTCTCCTTGTCGACAAGTTGTCCAATGACCGAGTTAAGACATTATTTTGTTATTAAGGTATAGCCTACGTTCTCTTTGAAAACTTGATCATTTTATCGTGTCTGTGCCCTTGCATTCATTCTTTCATTCGCAACAACACTATCGATTTACCTAAAAGGGGGTCGAGAAGAGAAGGGTCAGCCACTCACCTTGAGTTTACTTCAGGCGAGAGAACTTGTTGGTCGCGCTAGACGTCGCCTACGCGATTACCTGAAATCGCACAAGCAACCGATTAGAACACTGCATTATTCAAGAAGTTCGATAGGAAATGTGAGTTCGAAATACATGCCATGAAAACCATCGAAAACATTCACGAAAACGTATTCAGAAAACAAAGTCAAAACCAACACAAACGGCGTAAAAAGCAGAGCAACGGGAGGTCTCTCCCGACTCAGCCGCAGAGTCAATCCTTGAGGTGCAACCCGCTGAATATGGGACTTTGGTTCTGAAGAAGCCATTCCATAACGGGGAATGGATCTTAATTCAACCGTTTCCGTTCGATCGACTCGATCGATCCTGACCTATCGGTTCCGACCGAATCGATAGCGACAGTGTTCCTTTCTCGCGCACCCCGTAGACGGAGAACGGGGCACGATGTAGGGACGGGGCACTACACAATAACCAACTAAAAAAAAGTTTCGCCCTCGAAACTTAAGAATAGAACCTACCTCTACGAGAATAATAAAGGGAATTTTTCCTTCATTTCTGACTCAAGCTCCCACGTTGACTCTTCGACCGAATGGTTTCTCCAGAGGACGCAGACGAGAGGAATAGCACGGTTAAAGAGAAGTTTATCCTTGTACTCCAAGATTTGCACCGGCTCTTCGACGTATGTCAAGTCCGCCTTCAGGTACAACTTACCCAAATCTACCACATGGCTCGGATCGTGCATGTACTTCCATAATGTGAGACGTGGAAGACGTCGTGTACCTCTGATAATGCAGGCGACAAAGCGATTTGGTAAGCTATCGGGGTGACTCGCTTCAATATCTCGAACGGACCAACAAATCTTGGGCTCAATTCTCTCTTTCGTACCGAACCTGGAAACTCCACGCATGGGCGCTACTTTCAGGAACACATGGTCGCCTTCCGAGAACTCGAGGGGGCGTCGGTGCGTGTCGGCATAGCTCTTCTGCCGGCTTTGTGCTATCTTTAATCTCTTCCGTATTAACTTGCCCTTCTGTACGGTCTGCTCCACCAGCTCCGGACCAAGTATCTGCCGTTCCCGGACTTCATCCCAGCAAATAGGCGATCGGCACTTTCGGTCGTACAAAGCTTCATACGGTGCCATTTGATGCTTGACTAATAGTGTTGTATGCAACCTCGGTCAGCGGTAAATGAATGTCCCAACTTGACATCAAGTCGATCGCACAGAGTAACATATCTTCGAGAATTTGGTTCACCCGCTCTGTTTGGCCGTCAGTCGGAGGATGATAAGCTGAGCTAAACTTCAACTTGGTCCCCAACGCTGAATGAAGACTACTCCAGAAGCGCGCTATGAACCGTCCATCCCGATCCGAGACAATAGATACTGGGACCCCGTACAGCCGAACTATTTCATCAAGGTATATCTGAGCAAGCGGTCGACGCTCCAAGTAACTTTGATGGCGATGATGTACGCTGACTTGGTCAGTCGATCGATGATGACCCAGATGGCGTCGTTCCCCCGCGGCGTCCTTGGCAAGCCAACAACAAAGTCCATAGTGACATGATCCCATTTCCACTCTGGAATAGAAAGGTTCTGTATCTTCCCGTCCGGTCGCGAGTGCTCGGCTTTGACTTGCTGACAGGCCATACACTTTGACACAAAGAGCGCTACGTCCCTCTTCATTTTGTGCCACCAAAAGACAACGTGGAGGTCCTTAT
This sequence comes from Iris pallida, assembly GCA_029216955.1. NCBI lineage: Eukaryota > Viridiplantae > Streptophyta > Magnoliopsida > Asparagales > Iridaceae > Iris > Iris pallida. The sequence goes on along the minus strand of JANAVB010021800.1, from coordinate 4,648,939 downwards.
ACATCTTGGTGCTACCAGGATGCAAAAAAATTTTACATAATGCGCCTCCGATATATCTCCTTTCTAAGTTTTGCGTCGTCCAAAACGCATAGTCGTCCCTTCACTCGCAACACTTTCGACTCGTCCTCTGTAAAGTCGAACGCTTTCCCTGTCGATATCAGCTTCCGCATCTTCTCCAGGTATGGGTCGTCCTTCTGAGCAGACTTGATTCTCTCCAACAGGCTCGGTTCCACCCGCAGTTGTGCTAACTTTACGTCTCTAAAATGAACTCGGAGTTCAATACCCATTCCTTCCAAGTCACGCAGCAGTCGATCGTTGATATATAATGAAGCTAAGTACTTATGGCTCAGCACATCCGCTACAATATTTCTTTGCCCGATGTGTAGTCGATTGATAAGTCATAGTCTTTGATCAGTTCGAGCCATCGCCTTTGCCGCAAATTCAGTTCTTTCTGGGTGAAGAGATAATTGAGGTTTTTGTGGTCCGTATAAATCCTGTACGCCACGCCATAGAGATAGTGACGCCACAGCTTCAACGCGAACACAATTGTCGCTAGTTCTAGGTCGTGCGTGGGATAGTTCTTTTCGTGCAGCTTCAACTGCCAGGAAGTAAAAGATATCACCATGTCCCGCTGCATAAGCACACACCCCAAGCCCTGGCCAGAAGCATCGATGAAGATTTTAAATCCCTCCGTCCCTTCAGGAAGGGCAAGTATCGGGGCCAAAACGAGCCGTTGTTTGAGCTCCTGGAAGGAAGCTTCACAGTCGTCTGACCAATTGAATGCGACTCCTTTCTGGGTGAGGCGAGTCAACGGCGATACAATCTTCGCGAAGTCCTTCACGAAGCGTCGGTAGTATCCCGCCAAGCCTAGGAAGCTTCGAATTTTGCTAACTGATACGGGTCTATTCCAATCAGCAACTGCCTCGACTTTCTTCGGATCGACTGCGATGCCCGCGGCGGAGATGATGTGCCCGAGGAATGAGACGCTGTTCAGCCAGAATTCGCACTTACTCATCTTCACATACAACTGATTCTCTCAAAGGGTTTGGAGTACGTCTGCAGGTGCTCTGCAAGTTGTGCTCGATCCTTCGAGTATACGAGGATGTCGTCGATGAAAACTACTACAAATTTTTCAACGAACGGACGGAACATCCAATTCATTAGATCCATGAAGACGACAGGGGCGTTTGTCAGACCAAACGGCATTACGAAGAACTCGTAGTGGCCATAGCGAGTGCGGAAGGCATACTTCGATACGTCATCTGGCGTGGCTTTGAGTTGGTGATAACCCGATCGCAGATTAATCTTCGAAAACACCGTTGCACCTTGGAGCTGGTCAAACAAGTCATCAATACGGGGTAGGGGTATTTGTTTCGGACGGTGGCCTTCTTCAATTCCCGATAGTCGATGCAGAGCCGCATCGATCTATCCTTCTTTTTCACAAATAGCACGGGCGTACCCCACGACGAGACACTCGGACGGATGAACCCTTTATCAAGTAATTCATGTAGTTGTTCCGTAAGTTCTTTCAATTCAGCAGGGGCCATTCTGTATGGAGCTTTCGAGATCGGCCGGGTGTCAGGAAATGTGTCGATGGTGAACTCTATCTCTCGATCGGGCGGCATGGGTAGCTCGTCCGGGAACACGTCTGGAAATTCTACCAAAACGTCGGTCTGATCCGCAGTTGCACCATCCTATCTCATGTCATGAACGGACACTAAGTAGCCTTCGCATCCGGAATGCAGCAGCTTTCGAGCCAAAATTATCGAGATCACCATGCAGGTCGGCGATTCTTTACTACACGAATAGCAGAATTCGGGCACTCCAGGTATGCGAAAGGTGACCTTCTTTTCTGCGCAGTCGATGGTAGCGTTGCATGGACCGACCCAATCCCTGCCCAGTATGATGTTAAAGTCCTTCATATATAGAACTATCACATCAAGACCGATCTTTTGACCCCCAATACATATGGTTCCTCTTCCGTAGGCTAAATTTGTGAGTAGTGGCACGTCCGAAGGCATACTTACGCTAAGATCAAGGTCTAATAACATTACAGAAAATTTGTGCTCGACGACGAAGTATGCCAATATGAAAGTATGTGAACCGCCTGAATCAAATAACACACGAGCAGGTACATTATTAAAATTCAATATACCTATCACCACTGTTTCGAAAGCGAATGCCTCGTCCCGAGTAAGGGCGAAGACGCTCCCTTGAGCATTAGGATATCGGTCTTGGTTGTTAGGTTGAGCGGGCTGAGGAGGTCGGGGCACCTGTCTTCGGTTCTCTTGACGGTGTTGTTGTGGCGGGGCATTATGATTCCATTTTCGAGGGCATTCTCGTGCTTGGTGGCCCCTTGCTCCGTAGTTGAAGCATCCTTCGTCGCGAACATGACAGTCGTTGGCATGGTGACCGAAGTTTTGACATTTGGCACAAAGAAATGGTGGGGTTCGTCCCTTGTTGCCGCCATGGTTTGGACAATTTGATGTGTAGTTGTTGCCTCCCGTATAGCTTGGACGTTTGTGATTGGAGTGGCGCACAACGTCGACAGCAAATGAAGGGTATTCACTCTCAAGGCGGAGAGCGTAATTCAGAGCCTCGCCCGTGGTCTTGTACTCCGGGACCCCGACATGTGCACCGATAGAGCGTCGCAGACCCACTTCGAACCGTCGCACACGGCACTCCTCTGTAGGCAGAAACGCACTAGCAAATTTGGGCAACTTGTTGTATTCTACGACGTATTGTTCTACTGTTCGGTTCCCTTGCCTCAACTGCATGAATTCATTCTCCTTCGCTTGACAAACGGCTGACAGAAGGTACTCGACTTTGAAAGCTTTACGGAACGTGGCCCAAGAGATCGGCGCTGTGTTGTTATCGCGTCAGATCGCTCGCTTGTGCACGGCCCATCAGTCGTGCGCGTTCAACCGTAGCTGAAGTTATGCGCAGGCGACTTGCTTTGATTCTTCAATGCCGAGGAGCTCGAAGTGATCTTCCAACTCTTCCAACTAGTCGATTGTCATGGAAGGGCCTTCGGTACCACTGAAGGAAGTACGGCACACTTTCTTGAATTCTGACACTTCAAAGTTGTACTTTTTTGGTGCCACCGGTTGACGCTCGGGCTCCTCTGTGTCGACTTCAATGGATTGGACCGCCGGTACGGTGACAGTATGCGTAGTCGCAGAATTTTTGTTGGCCACAATCATCTGGACGATCTGCTGCAGAGTATCTAGTTGCTTTTGTTGTAGATAGCTTGTGCGTCGAAGCGAGCTTCGAACTGGGCCTGTCGTACCTCTGTCTGTTGATGTCGGTTCTCGGACTGGTTCCTCTGTGCTCCATCATGCGCAGCATCCTTTCGATGGTCTTGTTAGAAGATTCGGCCCGCGAACTACTAGACCCGCTAGAAGCGCTCTGTTCTTGCTCGGCCGCGGGTTCCGACACTTCTGCAATACAAAGGCAAACGCATTCAGTCACAAATTATTACGGACTTATTGTATGGAACAACTTATTTCATCGATACGAGGTCAAAGGTTTGAAACTCTAGACGCGAGGCCAAAGGATGTAAAGCCGTGCTCTGATACCATTATGTCATACCCCGATCCCGTAGAATCGATAGTCGTCCCCCGGGCGTAATGTCGTACGAACCTAAGTTGTGATCGCACAAGACGTAGTCATAAGGTTATCCGAAACACAACATCAAGTTAGAGTACGCAGAGAAATTGATTGACACGTTTGAAATAGAAGTAGACTTTTACATTGATAATAAAACTTATTTACATTGACTCTATTACAATTATTGTAGTGCGGGCTACAACATGACTCAACTTACAAAACGAACGCTGATGAGATAGTCGTTCCATACATTACATCCCTTTTTACAAGCAAAATAGTTATACTTTCCACCTGCGATCGAGGAAAGCCGAGTCGTCATTTCTTTCTTTTGTACTGAGTGCGGAGTCTTCAAAAGGATTCAGGAACAAGCCTTCAACACACGGACTAGGCTTCAAAAGTGTTCGCGCCGTCTTGAGCTTTAAGTGGTACGCCCTTCGTGGTTCGGGATACCTGCGTGGAGAGCGAGGATCAGTACATTACACTTTGTACTGGTGTGTGGCAAATTAAGTTCCAAGCTCTCATTTGGTTGAAGAGTTTATATGACTTAGTTTATGAATGTTTCTAACCATCCTAATGAATTTCAAATAAGCTATGACAAGCATAATGTAAAATACGTTGGAACTTACCCACGGCGGACCGCGTCGCGCCTTATGAAACTTACCATGTTCTTTCCTGTCAATTGTTATCATTTTTTTTATGCCAAGTGTAATATTACGTGTGTTTGGTCACTGACATCACAAGCCATCCTGGACTATAGCTTTGTTAGCCGGGGCCCTTGCAGCGCAAGTAGCGATCCCCGCTGCAAGTCTCCGCTTAACCCGTGCTATCAACCAGTACAGCTATACCGTGTTTCCTCCTAGGCCGAGTCGGTCCCGTGGCCCCGAGATGTCGCTAGAGGAAACTTCTTGTCGACAAGTTGTCCAATGACCGAGTTAAGACATTATTTAGTTATTAAGGTATAGCCTACGTTCTCTTTGAAAACTTGATCATTTTACCGTGTCCGTGCCCTTACATTCATTCTTTCATTCGCAACAACACTATCAATTTACCTAAGAAGGGGATCGAAAAGAGAAGTGTCAGCCACTCATCTTGAGTTTACTTCAGGCGAGAGAACTTGTTGGTCGCGCTAGACGTCGCCTACGCGATTACCTGAAATCTCACAAGAAACCGATAAGAACACTGTATTATTCAAGAAGTTCGATAGGAAATGCGAGTTCAAAATGCTAGCCATGAAAACCATCGAAAACATTCACGAAAACGTATTCAGAAAACAAAGCCAAAACCAACGCAAGCGGCATGAAAAGAAGAGCAACGGGAGGTCTCTCCCGACTCAGCCGCAGAGTCAATCCTTGAGGCGCAACCCGCTGAATATGGGACTTTGGTTCCGAAGAAACCTTTCCATAACGGGGAATGGATCTTAATTTAACCGTTCCCGTTCGATCGACTCGATCGATCCCGACCTATCGGTCCCGACCGAATCGATAGCGACAGTGTTCCTTTCTCGCGCACCCGTGGACGGAGAACGGGGCACGATGTAGGGACGGGGCACTACAATACATATTATATACACCCTCAAATACATATATACATATACGTACATCCATATATATATATATATATATATATATATAGATATATATATATATATATATATATATATATATATATATGGATGTATGTATATGTATACATACATCCATATATATATATATATATATATATATATATATATATATATATATATATATATATATATATTATATACACACACACACATATACACATATATTATATAAAAACTATTAGCTACACACACTTTATAAATATTTCTATTTAAAATATATATTTTTTCCTTTTTTTTATTATATATATATAATGAATAATTCCCAATAAAATCTGAATTTTACTAAATAAAAATAAATATTTTGTATCCCATATATATTAATCTATTTAAAAGTTTATAAATAAAACTCATTTGCATATATATATATTATATATATATATATATATATATAATATATATTATATATATATATATATATATATATTATTTTAACTAATAAGGTGAACACACTAGCTCTATGTTCATAATAAATAACTTAAATAAATATTTAATAAATAAAATAATGTAAATGACTATATAGCCCTATCTAGGATAGTGGGGGTGACTGCCATCTTCAAGGGTTAGAAGAGGAGGAAGAAGTGAATTGGGGAGAAAGCTGGAAGAAGAGGAACAGTGAGATTTGTGTTTAGAGAGATATAATGTGTTGCCCTCAATAAAAAAAATTTGATAGTCCCTAACAAATAAAATCTATGATAGACCACATCGAGTGCTACCCTAACAATAGGGGCTATGCCTTTAAAAATTACCTTAAATTTTATTTCCAAAAAAATCTAACAAAATTGGAGGGTGGTTTAGAGTAACTAGTAGAGTTTTATCGGATTCTAATATCCATCAGAACACACTGATTTATTATTTGGAGTATAGAACCTTAACATCAGCAAACCTTCATTTTTTTCCTCATAATAAGGCAATAAAATTTACTTCAATATCATAACTATTTTTGTTGGCAAGTATGTGTCATAAACTTTTCTTCTTCTTTTGCTTAAATAGTTATCAAATTTTTAATAGTTTATGCTATTGACAAACACAAAAGATGATAAGAATAATAATTCTATTCAAATTTATTCGATATTATTATCCTAATAAAAACTAATGCTAAAAGTTTATTTTCTTCTTTCTTCCCCTAACTCGTATTCTTCCCGATTCTCACCCTGGTACGTCAGTCAATCCCTCCTACTTGTCACCAATTTCATTGTTGTATCCAGAAGGGTTGCTTCGAGTGCAACATTGTCTAGTCAAGGGGATCGGATGACTCGAAGGGGAGAAACAATAATGTGTCAGCTAGGGGATAGGGGGAAGGACTGGCCCAGGGGTAAGTCCGATAAGACTTTGGACTTGGACAACCACCCTATGCTTAGGGAAATCCTTCAGGCCTAGCCTGACTCGCAATAAGTTGGGATCGCGGGTGACCCCCTGGACCAACTGTGATCCCCTGGATCAAGAAATTTCATTTTTTTTATATTTTGTTACTGTTGTTAACTTATCACCCTTAATAATAAAATACATGTATTTTTAATGTATGGCTTACGAGCTTCTTTTAGTTAAATGACTCATACCTATATTACAACTATTTATGGATTGAATAAAGCACTGAGCAATGAGTTTTTGCAAACTTAAAATTGCCAGGGGCCTTAATACAAATTCAGATTTGAATCTGAATATGGCTGTTAACTTAAAATCCTAATTTAAATTTTGGTTGACCCCCTTCTCAATGCTTAACCAAACCCATGATAAGGATTTAATCTATTTAAAATAGATCCCTCTCCATCCAAACTCGATTTGGATAGAGGAAATTCTATCTAAAACTAGGAATCCTATCTGAACCCGAATCGAAACCCAAGCCTATATAAACATCTAGCAGTGGCCGACCCCTCCTCTACGAAACCTGAAGAAACTGTTCCCCACCGCAAGGATCAACAACGAGGATCGAAGAAGCATTCGAGCACAGGCAAACCCACCCAGTAAGTGCAATCTGACTCCAACTTTCAGTTTCATATTGTATACAGTAGGTACTCGAAACATATGCCTAAAAGAAGTTTAATAGAGAGGGTAATCTCTGTTCTAGGTGCCCTGGGGATAATCGAAGTGCATAATCGATGCAAAATTTCAACCCGAGGCTGTCTCATATGTTGGGAGTTGGGTAATTGAGTTAGGATGGTTATATCTATACGAATAGCATCTCGAGTACACCAAGAACCTGTAGAAATGACTCGGTGTTTGTTGTTTCCCCAGAACATTAGGAAGACAGAACATGGGCTCTTGGTCTTGTTCTGGATCGTTTGATTCCATTCCGTTTAAGTTGTTACATGCTCGAATTCAGTTTTTGTGAAGACACTGAAGAAACATCCACAATAACGAGCCTGGTCAAAACCTGATTGTTCATGTAAAGGGAGAAATGGTGACCAAGTTGTTTAGGGCATGTAGAAGAGTCTCTTCTATGTGTGTGTATGGTTTTAGTTATTATTGTCATCCTTTAATTTATAATTATGGCCAAGTTCTTTTAGGCATGTAAAAGAAAGCCTCTTCTAGGGGTACTTAGGATAATTGCTTTAAGGATCTGTTAAAGGCCCAAAATTAACTTACTTTTGAAGCACTCTGAATTCCTAGAACATCAGTGCATACAGAGAAATTTACGAGATCAACTACTATCCATGAGGAGTGAGCTTAATGCTGACTTCTGACCCAAAGGCAAACATAACCAGGGTGATACCAGAATAATATGAATATAGGATATAGATGCTTGTGATTTAGAGCATGGTAGTTAGTAAGTGTGGATTACAAATATGGTATTCCTGGGAGTGGATTGCAAACCTGTCATCCGTGACATTTGCAGTCGGGATAAGGAAACCTGGTTATGGCTATGGTTGTCTTGATTGAGTCCTTCACTACTGTTACCTTGGAAAGAAGTATTCATATTTATTTTATCTTATAGAAGTCAATTTATGCTTTCGTTTTACTTCTAGTAGGTTCAACCAATTAGCCATCTGTCCACCTCGTTCAGTCCCCAGATTATCCACATACGTTTCAGTCCCCTACTTTCATTAGATGTCCTCATTCCTTGAGTTAGTTCATATATAGGGTCAATACTTCACATACATCCATTGTCTATGTTAATATGTTCTTTGGCTCAGTTATTCCTTATTTTGTTTGGTTATACCATCTATATTGTATGTACAGATCTGCCCACATGCTACGTGTCCACTAAATCTAGGTTCAGTCATGTTTTAGTTCACTTTAGACTTAAAATCCATTGTTTGCCGAATAGGTATGTATCATTGTAGTTGGTTATGTATGTATCAGTTGAAGTTGAGGGTTAGGCAAGTGAGTGTGTGCCTAACGAGTGAGATAGTAAAGAGTATTCAAAAATCATGGCCAGTATATGTGTGATATAGAATTTTTGTAAGGGTGTGAAGTCTAGGAAGTGCGAGATGGAGAGGCTTGGGGGTTTTGCCTATAAGGACAGGGTGTTAGTCTAAGAGAGAGGAGGGATTCTTTCTAATGTTGCAGGAAGGTAAAAAGGGGGGTGTAAGCTATGTACATATCTTTGTGTTACAAACCTTGTACATATATATAGCAATTATCATTTTGTTCTATCCTCCAAATGTAGACCAGAAACCCCCTAAACCATATTTCCTTGTTCTGCACTTCCACCTTATGCAGGCAAGGCTATGTGCAGACCAAGATATGCCCAGACCATGTTAACTTCCAGTAGCATTCTTAGTACAGTCAAGAATGAGTGCACAGATCATGTTTTTCCCTTGACTTTTGTCTTTGTTATCCTTTCAGTTCTGTCCTGTCCCTTTTAGTATAAGTTTAATGTTCAAATTATGTTATAGGCCTATGGACAGTATGTGTGTGTGAAGTAATCTTGATAGCTAGCTTTAGAGGGAATATATATAGGTGATATGAGGATCATTAGATGTTTCAGTTAGAGTAAAGGTTCTGATGCTCAATTTCCCTTGTTGATACATTAGTGTTCAGTCCTTGATTTTTAGTCATCAAAGATACATATGCATGTGCCACGGAGAGGGTTTGAGTGTAGACAAATACCTGCAGCAGTGGAAAATCCCCTGTGTAGAGGATGCAGACAGATAGAGCATGCCTTAGGCCATTTTAGAGCAGTCCAGTGCACAACACATGTGCAACTAAGGCGAGAGACTTGGTAAGGGGGACTCACACAAGAGGAAATTTTATTGGTATGCTTTGTTTGTGTTTATGCCAGCAATAAAGTTTGTTGGGGTGCAGGTAAGATTATGCTAAATAGTAGCAGCATGGGGTAGGTAACACTAGAATACAAGCAAACCTAGCAGTACACATATTAGCTATGTAGTCAGAGTTGTAATATAAGGAAGGGTAAAGGGTTGAATATGGGAATAATTCATAGTGAGATACCATGTTAATTCATATCTATATTAGCTAAGTACAGTACAAATAGAAGCTTCACCATTTAGAATAGACCCAAAATATTAAGAAGGGACCCAGCCTTGAAGATGAACTAAAACCAAAATAGGTAATTGGTATAGAATCGACTAAGAAATCAAATAGGGTAGTTTTGACCTAGAAACCTAAACAACAATAGATAGGCTTGATGTACTCTTAAAATTGTATATTGATCCCACTATAAATTATCAAACAGGTTACTTGGATCTCGATACGGAGTCTGACCCGTATCTGCAGCTCAGGACCTCAGGCAAGTACATATACTGATTGTTACGTCTCTGATAGTTTTTTTTACATGTTACACATATGTCTTGCTGCTTGTTGACACGATCGTCACACGAATACTAGTTTCATGGAATTATAGTACATTTCGACTACTTTACATATTTTCCCCACTGTAATTAATTCCATGAGTACTAGCTGGGCGGGAAAATATCTTAGTAGACGTGTGAACTACCCATTCTATTTCCATGATGTCTATTCGTGAATAATAGCAGCTGCACACAACATGTGCAGGGTGCCGTATTTACCCCTTAGCCGTTCACACGTCGAACAGGATATTTCAACACACGTAGATAGTTTTATTCCAGTCATTTCCTTTGCTTTGCCACTTGCCATGTCACCATGATCTACATATTCGTTTTCTAGTAGATATTTCTTACTGATAGAGTTACATGTCTTTTTCCATTATACCATGATGCTAGTTACTTTCTAGTTTCATGCTCATATGTTACATACATGTTTATGATTCTGTTGGAGCTCGGGTAGTGGTCATATGTGTACTTGTTCCATTCCTGACTGGAAAACCAACATTTTAGGTGATGAGTTAGAGGAGTTCTGTACCACTTATTATGAGCAGACGGTGGACCCTGATCTGAGCATGCAGGAGGACTTGGATGCGGGGCTACCCTCCGCAGGAGACTTTTTTCTAGATATTATTCTATAGAGCATGAGTTGCTTGCAGAAACTCTTTTATTTATTGTACTTCACTTTTGATTGTGGATTATGAGAGTTGAGTAGTGGACATCCTTTTGGTACATTTTGGTTATCTTGAGATTATTTATCTACCATATTTTGGTCTCTACACTTTGTGATCTCTCTTCAGCTATTAGTTTGTTTCTCTCATCATGGTCATTGTATATATAATTTATTATTGTGGACTGATATACGAATTTGGTCTTTTGTGGAAATCTATAAATTGCGTGATTGTATTTGATAAATTGTGGAGATGACTAGACAGCGTTCTACCGCCGATACTACGACGTAGGCTGGACGTACCCACGGCTCATGCCCAAATATTGGATGCGGGTCGTGACACCAACTATCAATAAGGATCAAAGGGACAATTAAAATTAACTCAAACAAGGGTAACCCAACCCTCCTGGCCCTGGATGGGGGACAATGCCAGGGAGGCATCAGTAAGACGTAGGGTTGGTTAGGAAGAATGATGATTTTTTTATAACTATCACATTCTTACAATTGAATATTCAAAAAGATTCATTAGCAACTAAATTCATTTAAATATGGATTTGTTATCAAATTATTAATAGATGGTCATATATGTCGTTAATCTAAGTGCATTTGTTATTTTGGGCTATCTTGCTCCTAAATTTGGTAATTACTTTATTCTTTTGCCAAAAAAGAAAAAACTAAACTAAAAGATGACATATAATGGGGGTGGCTAGCGGCAAAGAGCTAGGTTTAGAATTTTTGTTTTATTTTGTAAATTTGCAATATTTTTGTTCTTTATAATGGCCTCTGATACTTTAAGATATTTTGTTGGTAATAAAAGTTCATAAAATTTAGTTGCCAACTAATACGATGATTCAAGATATTTAGTTGTAAATAAGCGAATAATTATTTTAGTGGTTAAGTAGTGCTAGTTTGGACTACAATTACATTTCATTTTAAATTCTGATTATCAAACACAAGAAGTGAGCCAAACATGTTCTATTCTGGATGTATGTTTCTTTAAACATGTCATTAGCTTCAAACTTAAATGGACGTTTTCGTAAATCTTAGTCCAAACGAACATTCTAAAAACGGGTATTTGAGCAAACATAATAAAAGCCTACAATCTAAACTAGCCCAAACATGTATGTTAAAATAATTTCTTTAATTTTCTTTAACTAGTGATTAGTTTGTTCTATATATTTGTAAACTTAAGGAACAATAATTTGTTTGTTTAGAAAATTTATACATTTCCTTCCATCTTATCCTTCGATTTCCTTATGTTTGCACCTGCATATGGATTCTAAAACCACAATTTCAAATCTTTTGATAGAAAGTCTAACAGAAATCGTTTAATAAAGAAATAAAAAATAGATTAATTGCTAACACCAAATCTTCTACTATACAATGAGGCTTCTGTTGGGAACGAAGCACGAAAACCGTTCTCCCAAACCATGAAGTCCTGCGAGAGAACTGAGCAAAGCACACAAACCAAAAAAGCCAAACACAATCGCAGACACAAAGATTTTTTGACGTAAAAAACCCTTACAAAAAATCACGAAACGATCGGAGTCCAACCCTGAAGAACCTCCACTAATGGAATAAAAGAATACACCCTACAAGCTCCTTCCGATCCAACACGGATCACCACAACTCACTTGAAAGAAGAAAAATTTTGATTGCGGACTCCGAAGAACAAGAGATCCGAAAAATTATTTGAAGCAATCTCTCCTTCATAATAGTCCTTAATCCTCTCTCTCTCTCTCTCTCACAAAGATTGTAAAGCACTCTTGTTTTGAGATAAGTTTTCAAGTATCATGCATCACCATTTTATAAGCCCTTGGTAATCTATACATGGAAGGCCAATATATGGAAACTTCCAATATGCATCAATCATATATTTAATAAAATCCAATCATAATTGGCTTGCCATAGTTGGAAGCTCAATTATATGGAAAGCTATTATATGAAGGGTCCAATCATAAATATATGATCAAAGTAAATATGGAAATACAATCATATATTTCCTTACCATATATGTTCCAAATAGGATCCATGCACTCCCCGAGCTTCTCCGACACACGGATGGCGCTCGTCGCACTCCGGGGTATTCTCCACATAGGTTGGAAACACCACCCACTCCAATATTTCTCCCCCTTCACGACTATATAGAGGAGGTCGTCATCCCGACGATCTGCCTGCAGACTCAAACTTTTCCTTTGATAGAATCTTGGTGAACATATCAACTCTGTTATCATCTGTATGAACCTTCTCAAGCTCTGCATCCTTCTTGTCAACCACATCCCGTATCCAATGATACCGAGTCTCGATGTGCTTGGACCGGCTATGAAAGGTCTGATTCTTCACAAGGTGAATAGAACTCTGACTGTCGCAAAGCAAAGTATACTACTCTTGTTTCAGCACCATTTCCTGCAACAGCTTTTCATCCACAGCAACTCCTTGTAAGCCTCCGTCGCCGTAATATACTCTACCTCTGTCGTAGACAAGGTAACACACTTCTGCAACCGCGACTGCCACGATACTGCTCCTCCAGCAAACATCATCACATAGCCCGAAGTCGATCGCCTCGTGTCTACATCTCCAGCCATATCAGCGTCGGTATACCCAACCAGCTTCGGCTCATCACCACCAAAAGAAAGCCTTCAATCAGCAGTGCCCTGAAGGTATCGTAGAATCCACTCGACCATACTCCAATGTACCCTTCCAGGATTTGAAAGGTACCTGCTAACTGTGCCAACTGCATGAGCGATGTCTGGCCTCGTACACAATCGCATAGATAAGGCTTCCCACAGTTGAGGCATATGGAACCCGCTTCATATCTTTTTTTCGTCCTCGGTAGATGGATACTGCTCTCAATGAACTTAAAGTGAGCTGCAAGGGGACAACTCAATTTTCTTCGACCCGTCCATCCCGAAATGCTGAAGTACCCGGTGAATGTACTTCTTTTGGGACAAGTGTAGCAGCTTGGACTATCTCTCTCGGCTGATCTCCATCCCAAGAATAGTCTTTGCTGTACCCAAATCTTTCATAGAGAAGGCTGCGTCCAGTTGGTGCTTCAACTCCACTATCCTAGGGGCATTCCGATCCACTAATAGCAAGTCATCAACATAGAGCAATAAAATGATGAAATCATCGTCAGTAAAGTACCTCACAAATACATAATGGTTCGACGTCGTCTGTGCATAACCATGCTCCCCCATAAATGACTCAAACTTTATGTACCACTGCCTCGAAGCCAGCCTCAGACCACACAAGCTCTTCCTCAACCGGCAGACCAAATGTGACTTGCCCTTCTCACAGAATCCCTCTGGCTGTTCCATGTACGTATAACTCCTCCTCAACATCACCATAGAGGAATGTCGTCTTCACGTTTATCTGCTCGACCTCCAAGTCGAAACTGGCTGTCAATGCTAACACACCCGAATAGACGACTATTTGACGACTGGCAAAAAGATCTCATCATAATCCACGCCTTTCTGCTGACCGTAGCCTTTAACTACCAGTCTCGCTTTGTATCGAGGGCGAGTAGCATCATCGTCTGCTTCACTCTAAACATCCTTGATTCTT